>VXBB01024683.1:0-12306 GCA_013399915.1 Illadopsis cleaveri | reverse complement strand
GGTTAAACCCTGACAGCCAGGGAGGAGCACCAAATCACCTCTGCCTCAAATCACTTGCCAAGAGGAAAATTGGATGCCTATCATAAGAATTATCTCATAGCAGAACTCACCTTTCAAGGAAAGAACAGTGCAATTCAATCTTTGATCAAATTTAGCAACATTTCAGGAAAAACAAGTTAAATGACAACTGGTATCAACCCTATTTTTATTTTGAAATGAGGAATGAGGTTTTTAGAGTTTGGAGTATCTCCAGATGTAAGAAAAAGTTAAAGCTCTTGGGTTTATAATATTTTTTAATTTACATAGATTTCAAATGTTTACAGTTCTCAGAGATAAAAATAAACAAGACAATTACTAGATGTGACACTTTAATTTTGTTGGGCCATAAAGTTTCATGACCCAAGTACATCTGAAAACTAAAAGCTCCATCACCTTTGTCAAGAATTAAGTGGTATAAAAGTGTTTTTCCTAACCATTATATCTTTGCCTTAAAAGATAAGTACAGGCAATTAACCTGCTCAGTGACTTCTGACTGCACATCCACCAAGGAGTCTCCTCATGGCCTGGTATCACTGAATCCTCTCTCTGAAAGGCACTTGGACCCTCAGTTCAAGCAAAGTTTATAAAATCAGGATATTAATGATGTTTGTTACTGGGAGAGATTAAAGTGTTTCCCTGGGGAAGTGAGATTATATCTAAAACTTTTTGGGGAGGGGAGAGAAGGGAAGGGAAGGAAAGGAAAGGGCAAGGGAAAGGGAAAGGGAAAGGAGCCCTCAATGTTGTTCTAAACCCTGGTGCAAGGCCTGTGCAGCTTTTCTGAGCCTCAGCAGAAGGAGCTTAAAGAGAAGTTTATTTAGAAATTTTAACTTATATGGTTTTTGGAATTTAGTTAAAGATTGAGAAACGAGAGGAACACCCCTCAGACTCCAGTAGCCAACTCAAAGGTCCATCAATTTGTCTTTCCCCCGAAAAAAGAATGCACTATTTACCAAACATCAGTCTTTGTTTATTTCACAATATGTAAGAAAGTTTTAGTAGAATGAAAAACAATCAGAAGGCTGAAAAAATCAAAGCAACAGTGTGTGTGGTGCTGAAGACCAGCTGCAGTGTGGAATTGCAGAGGAGAGGTGGAATGAAAAGAATCAGAAGCAATTATTGCAAAGATGAATTAGAGCAGGAAAGTGGAAACGTGGAATTGAAATGGAAGTGTGGCAATCAAGCAAAATGAAAATATTTTGTTTCCAAACAATTAATTAGAAAGCTAATTTAGGATCTTTATCAGCCATATCTGAAGTCTGCTGGCTATGGATCACAAACTCACATTGCCATTATTATTGTGTTAGCCACCAGCCTTTTATTAACTCCATTACTTTATATCACACTTCATTCACACACTTACCTATAATTAAGCACCTCTCTTATGCCTCATCTTTTTAACAGTCCAAATCACCTTGAAAAGGCTGCAGGGTGGAATGGTGACACGCCTCTCAGCACAGATATCAGAAACAAGTTAAGAACATCAAATTAACTGTGACTGATTTTAGGAAGGCTCCTTCAAACCTGCACTTGACATCCTTCCCAGCCTGCTGGAGCTCTGACAGGGTATTTGTGCCTTGCAGCAGCTCTGGCAAACCTTGTTAATCTTGCTGGGGGCATGGATGTCACCAGATTGGTGAGAACACATCAGCTGCATTTTAAGGAGGCAGAAAGTCATCCCTCCAGAGGCCTCTTAGCACTGCTGGAAATGCTGCTGGACAATCCAGCCCTCTCACCCTGCCCTGCCCTGCCCTCTCGGAGTGATTAGAGAGCTCAGAGAGATGGATCTCACTGAATATCTGCTCAGAAACTCTCCCCACTGACCAAACATTCCAGGATCCTCTGTCAGAATGTTCAACAGGAAAATCTTTTGCTTTCCTGTTTTCACCAAGGAAATCCACGGTGAGATATTGACACAGTAATGACCAGGAATGACTTGTATTAAACATCAGCTTTCACTGGAGCTGTCCTCCACCTTTTTGGGTTTATTTCCATCTTGAGTTAGCAAACATCTACATAGGAAATATCTCTCCTGGATGTTCAGATTTATTATTGTTATAACATTTTTCCTTGCAACCATAATGAAGATTGATTTAATCTCTGCAGCATGAGCCTCTCGCCAGCTGAAAACTCTCCTGCTCTCATAAATCAGAACCAAAATTCTTTATGGTGATGCTGTTTACCATTCAACTTCCTAAAATACTGAGTTTCATAAAAGACAATTTATTCATTTAGAGTTAAATGATCTTTTACACTAAAGAACCAAAGAGGATGGGGGAAGGAACACAGATATTTCCAAATATTTCCATCACTTCTTAGCAAGTCAAGAGCATCTTTGTCAGCAGCTCTAAGGGGTTCAATTTTTTATTTTCTCAGGTGCAGGTGAGCTGCCTAGGGGACCTGCAGCCCCCTGCTCTGTCCTGCTCTTTTCCTTTCCTGCTCTTTTCCTTTCCTGTCCCTCCCAGAGTCACAACACTCATGGGTCTGCACAGGTATTTAAGGAGAGAGTCAATTTTTTTTTTTTGTTTCAGATGCGTTTCTCCCTGCAGGGATCATTAAATGCTTGAATTCATTGCCAAAATGGAAGGATATCAAGTCTCCCTTCTGGACTTAGATCATCATTAAAATGCTCCTCCACTGTTTCAATTACTCTTTCCCAGCTGAACTTTAACCACATGAAAAAAGCCCCATCTACTTCAGTTTGTTCTTCTTTTTCAGGCCTTGGAGAGCGGAGGCCAACCAGAATATTGTTATTTGTCAGGACAGGCTGAGCACAGCCCATCCCAGGATAAAACAAGATATCAGGGTGCTGCTGCTTGGCTTTAACCCAAATTCTCCCCAAACACCTCAGGACAGGATGAGCACAGCCCAGGATAAAACATTGGATATCAGGGTGCTGCTGTTTGGATTTGACCCAAATTCTCCCCAAACACCTCAGGACAGGCTGAGCACAGCCCATCCCAGGATAAAACATTGGCTATCCGGGTGCTGCTGCTTGGCTTTAACCCAAATTCTCCCAAAATGCCTTTAAAACTTCACTGACACTCACTGGGAAGAGTGAAGTGATTCCACAAACTGGCCCATGCTTTATGGCACATGTGAAATCCTTTCATGGGCAGGAATCTGCTCATGGCAGTGCTTGAGATCACTGGCTGAAAAAAAAAAAGATTGGAAAGCACAGGGAAAGGAAAAGAATGCAACAGACTGGTTATTATTGTAGCATATTAATTAGGCTGTGATGGCTTTTAAAACCATGAAATGAAAAGCTGATGATGTTGTCACACTGTGTCTTTAATGAAAGACCTAATTGTAAAATTGCCTGGTATTTATTTTTATTTTTATATAATTGACATGTTAAAACCCCAGTGTATAATTATGTGTTGGGCAGAGGTTTATACCTTAGCAGAAACATCAAGTGAGGGTTGTACTGCTGTCACGTGGTTCATGGCAGATCTGGTCAGCTGAAATAATTAAATAAAAAAAGAAGGTAAAATAAGCTAAAAACCCCTATTGAACAATTTTACAGAGGAATGCATCTGTCACACAATGTGACAAAAAGGCTTTTTCCAGTCTGGAATTCTCTGTAGAGGCCCCTCAGCTGCCTTTTGCTGCACACATTGCTTCTATGCTGCTCTTCAAAGCAGAAAAAAAATAAAAATTAAATATATTGCATTAAATACTGGCACAATGTACACTGGCATCTATTAATGCAAGGTCAGACAAAGAGGGATCCTTTTCCTCACAGAGCAGAGAGGACAAATCCCACGTGGGAAATTCTTTCTGTGCCTTCTAGAATTGACAGGTCCTACAATTGGCCAGACAAAGTCTTTAAAAATTGATTAAAATAAAAATTATTCTGTGTCCAAGTTCAAATCTTGCAAGTTTTCCTGATATCCCAATTACCTTAGATTTCAAATGAGAAGACCCTCTTGTATCCCCACATAATTTTGAAAGATAGAAATGAAGATATTTCTCAGCTTGACTCCCTGTATTTCTGAAGCATTTCTAAATCTGTCCTTCCACAGATCAACAGAAACACCTGTAAAAATATTCCAGATTCAGATATATCCTGCCTGGACATATGGGCTCTACCTGAGGAGGATCAGAAGCTGCACGGTGAGAGTGAATCACCAAAGCTTCACTTGAAAGAAGAGTTTTTCATTTGCTGGCTTGAGATTATTTTAAGGTGTTGGCACAGTTCCAATACTTTCAGGACACTTGTCAACAGGCAGAAATATGTGAGTTAGGCTGGATTAACTGTGAGGATGCACCAGAGCAGCCCTGAACACAACAGGAACCTCAGGCACAGACTGGAGCAGCCTGGGGGTGATGATGTTCACACTGCCACGTCTTCATTGTGCCCAGAACAAGTCAGGTGAGATCTTAAACCCATCCTGGGAATTCTGTACATCACACAGCAAGCAGGTAACCAGTGGATATCTTTATTGGTAATCTCAAAGTGTGAGACCTTAAACCCATCCTGGGAGTTCTGTACACTCACACAGCAAGAAGGTAACCAGTGGATATCTCTATTGGTAATCTCAAGGTGTGAGAGCTTAAACCCATCCTGGGAGTTCTGTACACTCACACAGCAAGAAGGTAACCAGTGGATATCTCTGTTGGTAATCTCAAGGTGTTCATCACAAGAAATGTGTTTTTAATTCTTCTGTGGCAACTGTGACCTGGCATATACACACTGACAAATAAATGCATTAAAAACAATGGAATATCTTCTGTTTTGTGGGGTTTTTCTAAATGCGTACAATAATTTGAGGAACCGTATTATTTAATTCAGGGCATTACTTCATTTACCAGTCTGAGGCATTGCAAGTTATTAATTTATTCCTGATCTAACACTATGGATGAAGAATTACTTTTTGAACCCACCCTGATGATATGTGGGCTGTCAAAGACATGAAGAGGACGAAAATTGTCAAATGCACAGGTTCAGAGGCAGACAGAGGAGAAGGAATAAAATCAGCACGTGCTTCAGCTTTCCTATAGGAAGCTGCTGATGTCTTTGCAGTAGTGAATATCCATCAAATAAATTCATAACAAAATAGTGGAGCAGAAGGCCACTGGTTGTGGAATTAATAAAATTATTTGCTGTATTCTCTTCTGATAGAAGTTAAGCATTTTTCAAGACTTTATAAAAGAGGAACATTGCACATTGATTTGAACTGCTCAGAGACCAGTTTGAAAAGTTAGGGTTGTGTTTTTTTTAAAAAAACCCCTATATTTCCTGGCACAATGGAACAAGCAGCTGTCAATCTGTGCTATTTAGCATTTTATCTATGCTTTATATCCTAAAGTTCTTTGGGAAAACATTGCATGCCCAAATGACATCTTTAAATTCTACCCACTGGCACGCAGAAGTGTTTTTAGACACAAAATGCAGCAGGTTTTTATTCCCAGAAGCATTAGCACCTTCCTGACCGTCCTCATTAACTGGCCCCAAACTCTGCCCCACAGTTCCAGGTGAGCACTTTGATTTTGGACAGGCACACGCTGGCTGCAGCCACACTGACATGGTTATCCCCCAAATTAGTCACTCAATTAGCATTCAGCCAGCCACACTCCAGGAAGCCCTGGCTGTTTAATAAAAAATTAAATGTGCACGTGGAGATGAAGGGTGTTAAAAAATGATATATAAATGTCAATCGGGGCAAGAGCAGCTCCAGAAAAAACATAAATCATGAGGGCTGAGAGCAGACAGAGCAATAGATCACACCTGCAGCAAATGTCACCTGACTGTTCCAGCTGATGTTCAACCCACAGGACTTTGCTGGAGCAGCTCAGGAGCTGCTCTTTGTTTTGTTGGTCAGATAATTTGTGTAATTCCAACACCTTCTGTATCTTCATGGAGCACTGTTAGTCACAAAGCTCACAGTAAATATGTATTTTATGGCGAACACGTTAAAGGTTTAGATACAATTTCTAAGTGCTGCAGATGTTAAGGAGAAAGCTCTGTTTGGCTGTTGAGGTACACGGGGTAAAATAGGAGGTTTAATGCACAACCAAGGATTGGATAAGAATTCAAGTGAAAAAAACTCCTGTTTTCATGTTGGGAAATCAGGAAGGGCCCTAGTGACTCACTCCTTCTCTGGACAAGATGAATGTTGTCCAGAAAAGAGGAAAAATGAGTCTGGGGTGTTGGAACTGTCAGGATATCCCCCTGAAAGGGAAATGTTCACATTTAGGGGGCATCGCCTGGATCCAGCTCGTGGTGAGGAACACTCAGGAAGATCCAGTGGAGTGTCTTTATTGTCATTTTGGTGGCTCTGACTCACGAGCTCAGGTTGTGTTTCAGGGGATTGATGATCCAGGAAACTTTAATTTCTGCCATTGTGTATTTCAAGAGAGCTCCTTGTGTGGNATCCAGTGAAGTGTCTTTATTGCAATTTTGGTGGCTCTGACCCACGAGCTCAGGTTGTGTTTCAGGGGATTGATGATCCAGGAAACTTTGAAAGGGACCATTGTGTATTTCAGGAGAGCTCCCCTAATGGCAGCTTGTGTGGATGGACATTTCCCTTGGCAGTGCTGTCATTTCTGGTGCAGCAATAAACAGAAATCCAGGATCTGTAGGAAGCCTGTGAGGCAGTGAGAGCACTTACACTAACCAGTGAAAAAACCCTCGTCCATACAGCCTCACCTTATTTACTGCTGAACTTCTGCCCACAGAACTCTTGCAAGGAGCTGGTTTATTGCAATTCTCTCTCAGAATCCCTAATTTCCACGTTCACATTTTAACCAATAGTCAGAAATATATCCACTTGGCAAACATTGTGAAATGCAGTTCAAGAGACACTTGACTTTTAATCAGATCGGGGATATGTTATTTTCTTTTCAAGTGCCTCCCCAATCTGCTGCTGAATTCGGTGTCCTTTTTATTCATGGTATTTATAAATATTTGTTGAACCCAGATAAACTTATCCCTTCCCTCATCCTCATAAAACACTCCAAGAAAATCCTGGGTTTTAATGATTTCTCGAGCAGAGTAACAAATAGCCTGTGATTAGGCTTCTGTATACAGAAGTTCTTTTTCAAACCGTGCTGACATGAAGGGAATATAAACTAGAAATAACCAATTTTAAGACCTCCGCTGAGGTTTGTTCTTTGACAGTTGACAGGAAGAGTGAAAAATTAGCATTTTGGTAAAACCTTTATTTGTTCAAGATGCCTCTTAGCCAAAGAGACTGTCTGTACAGGAGGATTAACCTATTGACAATGACTTGCTAAATCCAAACTCATTGAATAACAAGCGCTGAGTGTGTTTACCCTCCTAATGCACTCACAATGCACAATGAGGCAGCCCTTCTTGAAAAGGTCAAAACGCACAAAGACCTGAATTTCAATAGGGAAACATGAAATGAAATTTGGAGCTGAATAGAAATGAATTTGTTTGATACAAGGAGTGGTTGGCTTAGGTGCATTTTGGCCATCAAAATGAATAAAAATATATAAAAAAGGATTTATAAAGACTGCCTTTGCAGACCTTTTAGGTTTACCTGCTGCACATTCAATTTTCTGGGTCTCAAAGACAACATCCAATCATTTCTCAATTAATCTGCTATACCTGCTAATCAAAAATCCAAAGATCTCCTGAAGAGTTGCATTTCAAAATGCTCCAGAAATGGTTTCGAGGCTTCCCAACTCAAGATGAAGAAAGATATTCTTACAGTTTGAATTTTATTGAAAAGATACTATACTGACAGATAATATTACAGCTTGAAGGTTCCCTGCAACAAGAGGAAACAATGCTGCTCCTTCTGTGACAACACATTTCCTCACACATTTGGGATAGGAGGGCACAAAAAAGAAAACCAGGAACTGCTCATTATTCTGCACATTACCCTGCATGTGCAGCAAAGTGGCTCTTTGGTTTGTTTTTTATTTCCCTTTTCCCTGGGCAGAATGCAGCTTTCCAAACACAGCAATATTGCATGACAGACAGAAAAATAATAATAATAATAATAATAATAATAATAATAATAATAATAATTGTTATCTCCTGCTTTGAAGGGATGGGACTTTAACCCAATATGCAAGGGGCTCATTCAACTGAATATGAGATTTTCTTTATTGGATCCACAAAATGTACGTGCTTGTTTTGAGGATAGGTCAAAATTGTTTGAATCCCCTGGAGGGGCTGTGGATCTTTCAGTGCTATGTCCAGGAATAAAAATGAAGATAGATCTTGAGGTATTTTTTTTTCCCCTTTGCATTTCAGATGGTGAGAATGGGCAGCACTAAGGCTGAGTAAAGACACCTTTTGTAAAGGGTTGGTCAATGCTAGAGCACACCTTCGACAGAGTGGTTATTTCTGATAAGAAACCAAATATCTGAAAAATTCCTACCCTATGTATAAATCGAGAGGGCAGATAAGTAATCAACTTTAAAAATAATATTTAAAGTGGTTCATCTCTCTAAAAGAGTTTTCTGTGATTTGTCTTGGGCTTCAGTGAATTTAGCACACTTCTTCAGGTGGAGGTAGCAGGATCTTTCAAGATTTTTTTCATTTAAAACCTCTGAACACCTGATGAAAAAGGTGAGGTACTTGTTTATCCAGCAGCTGGATTTATAAACTCTGCAAATAGCTCTATTTTTCTTTTTTACCTCTTATGTTACTGACAGTAAGGAACAGAAAGCACTTCATACAGTTTTCCTTACACCAGTTAAGGATATAATTTCCACTTGCAGCCTCAAGTCTTGCTGTGATAATTTTGCACTTCTTTTTATATCAAAATATTTGAAATTAAGTGTCACCACTAAGAATACAGCATTTTGTAGCAGAAATTCATGGTCTCTTTTGATGTTATTTCACAGCCATTGTCCTTTAATACAGCCTTTACTTCTAAGCTATATAACAAAAACCTGGACCACAACACATTAAATTAAAACTACCCACAAGTTGTCTCTAACAGGGACAGAATGGAAAGAAAATTTCACTCCAGCTTCAGAAAATTTCATTTTCTGTGAGCATGGAGGCATTGCTGTATCTCACTCCAGGTTCAAGTGACATAAATGCTACATTTCACAATTATTAAAAGCATTTCTTTGGTGAGTGGGAGAGGCACGATGCAGTTGTGCTCTAGGACCTTGCTCTTTTCTTACATCTCGTTTACTCTCAACAGGATTTCAAAGTGTAACTGTTGCATGAAAACAGTTTTGTGGTGTTTTAAAACATAAAATCTATGAGACAAACCCCTCATTATCCCATCTGAGAAGGTCCCTCTAAAGAAATTCCCATTAGAAGCCAAAAATGGAGATTTATACCCCACTCCTCCTTGGCAGCAAACAGCTGGCACCACTGAGGGATTTGCAAGTGCAACCTCAGAGACAAAGCTGAAAAATTCTAATTCCACAGAGAGGAATCAGCACCAGCCAGCTCCTCCAATGGTCACCACCACAGCAAAAGGGAACCACGGAGAGATGTGGTACAAAATGCTTTGGTACAAATCACAAAATGGAAATGAATTCAAAGGGGAGCCTGTCCTCAGTGCCCTGGGCAGGCTGAGGTGGGGCTCAGGGTGTAACTCACACCTACATGTTGTCCCACAGACCATAATCCTGCCTGGGGTACCCTGAGCACGTGGAATCACAGATTAAATCCTCTGCTGTAGGAAGCTGTCTGTTCTGACAAGCTCCTCTGCACGACTTTTGGTGGAATGTGTCTAAATTGGGATGACTTTTTTGCTTTCCAAACCATTCTCACACACAGCAGAGCAGAGCACGCCTCCTGTGCTTGCTTTACACTCTCTACAAACTGCTCAAGCACAACCTGAAGGGATTTTCAGCCACTCCACATCCTTTATCTCCATCCACAAACCACTGAGACAACTGTCCAGTCTGAGGGAAAACAGAGCTCATGATACCAGGGCAGAATGTGCCTGATTAGAGAGGAATAAAAAATTCCTGAAGCTTCTACCACATAACAACAATGCTCCCTGCTCTCTGCTTCCTGTCTTCCCTGCCAAAACATCAAAATTCCAAACTGAACAAAGAAGGTTTTGTTTTAAAACTCATGAAAATATTCTGCTGGCAGCCATGCACTCCCAAACTAAACATTCAGGGGAATTGCTGTTTTCTGCCTAATCCTGACCAACATATCCACAAGAGCTGGTGATGGTGATTCATGGACAGAACCTTATTAATTCGATGAAAATAAAGCAGATTCTTAAGGGAGCTGTGTAGACCTCCCAAATCTGTTACCAGAGCCAATGTTTCAAAGGTCAGAGCCCAGCTTGATGGCAGCCACAAAGCCAAAGACAATGAAATAACATCAAAAGAGACCAGGAATTTCTGCCACAAAATGCTGTATTTAGTGGTGATTTCCCATGCAGAAATTAAAGGGAGAGGTTTGGGTAGAAAACAGGAGCCAGGTGAGTGACAGAGGAGCAGACAGGCACGGGAGCTGTGGGAGGATAAAGGAAAGGCTCCATTAAAAGCCTTTTTTAATCATGAGAAACCTGTACCAGGTTAGAAGCAATCAGAATCATGTGAAAAATTGCTGTGAGTAGAAATACAAGGGCTCAGGTCCAGNTTTAAAATGCAGGTACCAAATGGGAGGCAAACCTCGGGTCAAAGGAACTGAGATATCTAGATTTGATTTATTGAAAGACATGGCACAACAGATCAAACTGATCTAGCATGAGTTTCTACTTTCAAACATGAGTGAATGGCAAAATGACTAAAGGTGGAGGTTTTCACCACAAAACTGGACAAAATTCTGCATTTTTTTTTTTTAAAATTCTTCTAGTTGCTACATTCTGCTATACTTTTAAAAAGTCACAGCATAAATAATCTTTGGTTTATGCTCATGAGGAGCATATAATTAGATTTACAGAGATCCCAGCTACTAATTTTGTGAAAACTGAATGGAAAAAGAATTGCACACTGCTCTTACACACAGTCCAGCCAGTGCTGCCACCCCTTCCAAACAGCAGATTCAAAAACCTCTTCAGGAAAATGTTGTACCTAAAACTCCACTGCAAAGCTCAAAGATGTGATTTACACTCGAGGAGTGGCAGCGTTAGGACAAACATGTTCTTTGCTGACCTGGAGAGAATAATTTTGTACAATTAAATGTTTTCTCACCACTCCTTCCTTGTGAAATCCCTGCCCACGTTCCAGCCAGAGTGAATTGCTCTCAATGCATCAGTGAACAATATTTGTTGGGAGGAAACAGTTTAAACCCAAAATTCACATTCTAATCTAAGACTTTGTCATGAATTTATAAGAATTGAAGCCCNTCCAGATTTCCAGAGCAGGGTCACACATGCCTCTGCAGAAGGACTTTCAGCATGGGGAGACTCTTCTGATGGGTAAAAATTTATCCCATATTTTGCAATGGACAGCCCTGCACTGGATAACAGAGATGTTAAATTGTTTTCTTGTCATTCACTCCATTTGCCTCCATTTGTGTTTTTTAATGCATTTTAATCCATTTTGTCTGGTCTCTTGTAAAGCTACCACGTTTATTCAGAGCAAACAAGAAGTGAGATTTGTCTGTGCAGGGACATTTTAAAGTTTTAAGTGCCTTGTGGACATCCAGGAATGCAGTTTGTGCTCTGAGGAAGCTGGGAACTTCAGCTTTAAGAAAGGTAGAAACATTTCCTGATTTATTTAGGGAGCTGGAAGTTACTTTTGGCAGAAATCCTAGAACTAGTCTTACTGTTGNTTTTTTTTTTTTTGCTAATGATTTTGCTAAATGATTTTGCATTGCATTAAAGGGGGCAGTGGCTGAGTTTTCCTGCTGATTCATGCTTTGCTGTGTTTTTGCTGCTGGATGGGAGGCACAGGGATGAGGCAGAGTGAGAACAGACGAGGCTGGTCTAAGGGAAGGAATTCTCAATTCCTGATGCACTGAAGGATTTTCAGGCTGCATTGTCCACAGTGCAGGAACAGAACATTTCATTTGGAGACCTTGTTGTGGATGCAATTCCTGCATGAAAAGATATGGGAGTTTACAGAATAGCTGGGAAGTGGCAACACACTGAGGTAAAATCATGGTTGTTATATGAATCTACAGACTTTCAGTAATTTTGGTTTGAAATTAAAATAATAATACTGAGTACTGGAAAGCTCAGCAGAGATTGTCTCTCATGGCCATGTTAAAAACAGCAAAGTCAGATTTTTATTCAGCTAAAAGCCAGTTTTCACAGTGGCTGCTCATTTATAACAAGTACAATCAGGAGGTATCATCTGGGTCTTTCCTCTTTGTTCTTTAAGGAGATTAGATGAACAAAATCCATTTTGTCTGGTCTCTTG
>VXBB01024682.1:2395-15918 GCA_013399915.1 Illadopsis cleaveri | reverse complement strand
TGTGTTTTCTGTGCTCTGCAGGATGAGAGGAACTCGTGTATTGCCGCTCTTCCCTCTGCCATGACTGGAACATGGAGATATCTACATGCAGGTCTGGTGGCCTCGGTGTTGTGTTCTGAGGCTTTGCTTGCAGCAGGAGCCCTGTGTGTCTTCTCCGCTCTCCAAGTACAGAGAAGCTCCTGGAGTGCCACTTGCAGCTTTGCCAGCCTTGGAAGACATTCTGCTGCACTTGGAGTGTTCTCGGGTCTGCAGCAGCCAGAAGCAAGGCCTTGCTTCCTAGTTGTTTATTTTCAATGGCAGAGTCTTCAGCAACTGTAAGCTCTCTTTTGCAGAGTTAACACTGCATGTAGAGCTTGTGGCCTTGGTGGGGGCTTCTGGGGCTTTGCTTGGAGCAGGAGCCCTGTGTGTTTTCTGTGCTCTCCAAGTGCAAAGAAGCTCATGGAGTGCCACTCGTGTCTCACCCAGCCGTGGGAGACTTTGTGCTGCACTTGTAATATTCTCGTGTTTGCAGCAACCAGAAGCAAGTCCCTGCTGCCTAGTTGCTTCTTTTCAATGACAGAGCTGTCAGCAACTGCATGCCCTCTTTTGAAGAGGGGGCCCTGCATGCAGAGCTTTGTGGCCTTGGTGGGGGGTTCTGTGGCTTTTCTTGGAGCAGGAACCCTGTGTGTTTTCTGTGCTGTCCAAGTGCTGAGAAGCTCGTGGAGCGCCGCTCATTCCTCTGCCAGGGTTGGAAGACATTCTGATACACTTGGAGTTTTCCCATGTCTGCAGCAGCAAGAACCAATGCCTTGCTGCCTAGTTGCTTCTGTTCCATGTAAGAGGTGTCAGCCACTCCAAGCTCTCTTTTGCAAGAAAACACTGCACTCAGCATTGTGTTTTTGTACTAGTTTTTGTTGGTTTGCTTCTGGCTGCTGCAGTCATTAATTCCAATCTGACTTTTATAGATAAAACACTTCATTCAGAATTTCTTTAGTGTGCTAATTTTTGTCACTTATCTCAGGGCAGGTACAGTCATTAATTCCTGACTCTGTTTTCCAGACAAAATATTGCACTCAGAATTGGGTTTGTGTTGGTTTTTTTGGTCGTTTTGTTCTGAGTAGTTGCCATCATTAATTCCAAGCTCTTTTTAGCAGAAAAACACACTGTACTCAGCATTCTGTTTGTGTGCTTGTTTTTGTCGGTTTGCTTGCAGCAGGAGGCCTGTGTGCTTTATGTGCTCCCAGCAAGCAAAGAAGCTACTGCAGCCCCATTTCTGCCTCTCCCAGCCCTGGAAGACATTCTGCTGCACTTGGAGTTTTCCCGTGTCTGCAGCAGCCAGAAGCAAGGCCCTGTGGCCTAGTTGCTTCTTTTCTATGGCAGAGCTGTCAGCAACTCCAAGCTGTCTTTTGCAGAGAGAATGCTGCACGCAGAGCTTTGTGGCCTCGGTGGGGGGTTCTGGGGCTTTGCTTGGACCAGGAGCCCTGTGTGTTTTCTGTGTTCCTAGCAATCAAAGAAGCTACTGCAGCACCTCTCGTTCATTTTCCAGCCCTGGAAGACATTCTGCTACAGTTAGAGTTTTCCCTTTTCTGCAGCAGCAAGAGCAATGTCCTTGCTTCCTAGTTGCTTGTTTTCCATGTTTGTGGTGTAAACCCTTAAAAGATCTGTTTTCCAGAGAAAATACTGCTTTGCCGCTCAAATCAGAAGGTCATGGAGAACCTGCAACGTGGTGCAGGGAAGGTCTAATTGAGCCTGCTACGGGTTTAGAAGACAAGCCCGGTGTGAGGACGTGGTGAGGGAACTTTAGGCAGGAAACTCTTGGCTCATGAGGGACATTCAGGGAGACGTCCAGAAATGCCTACAGGACTGTGCTGTGCACATGGGCTGTTTCCCTGCCAAACATGCCCTCCCTGCAGCCGAGTGCTGTAGACACTGCAGCAGGGGGCAGACACTCTCCTCTTTCAGTTTGTGTGCTTGTTCTTGTCACNGGGCTTTGCTTGGACCAGGAGCCCTGTGTGTTTTCTGTGTTCCTAGCAATCAAAGAAGCTACTGCAGCACCTCTCGTTCATTTTCCAGCCCTGGAAGACATTCTGCTACAGTTAGAGTTTTCCCTTTTCTGCAGCAGCAAGAGCAATGTCCTTGCTTCCTAGTTGCTTGTTTTCCATGTTTGTGGTGTAAACCCTTAAAAGATCTGTTTTCCAGAGAAAATACTGCTTTGCCGCTCAAATCAGAAGGTCATGGAGAACCTGCAACGTGGTGCAGGGAAGGTCTAATTGAGCCTGCTACGGGTTTAGAAGACAAGCCCGGTGTGAGGACGTGGTGAGGGAACTTTAGGCAGGAAACTCTTGGCTCATGAGGGACATTCAGGGAGACGTCCAGAAATGCCTACAGGACTGTGCTGTGCACATGGGCTGTTTCCCTGCCAAACATGCCCTCCCTGCACACGAGTGCTGTAGACACTGCAGCAGGGGGCAGACACTCTCCTCTTTCAGTTTGTGTGCTTGTTCTTGTCACTTTGCTTGGTTACAGAAGCAGGATTCGTTGTCTCTTTTTTCAGCAAGCAAATATGCGACTGCACCAACTTGTCTGCCTTTTCTAGCACTGAAAGAGATTCTGCTACAATTTGAGTTTTCCATGTCTGCAGCAGCTAGAGCAAAAGTATTGCTGGCTTTTTGCTACTTTTCCATGTCAGAGCTGGAAACCACTAAAAGCTTCGTTTTGCAGAGAGAAAAAGTGCTTGTCGGTTGGAAACAGAAAGTCATGGAGGTGCTGGAGCATGGTGCAGAGAAGGTCCAAGGGAGCTGGGGTAGGATGTGGAAGACAAGGTGAGAAGAGGCACTGAGAGAGCTTCAGCCTCCAAACCGCATCTTGGGAGATTTTTGGTCCTCTCCAAGGTCTGTGAAAATTGAAACAGTTGTCAAAAGTATTTGCTCCCGAATCTTGCAGTGACAGAACAAGGGCCAGTATCTTTAAGCTGAATGAAGGTGGATTTGGACTTGTTATTAGGAGGAAATATTTTACAATGAGAGTGGCACAAAAACTGCCACTGTTTTTCCAGAGAAGTGGATGCCCCATCCCAGGAATGCTCCAAGAGCAAGAGCTTTGTGCAACCTGACATAGCAAAACTCCCTCCCCATGGATGGAATCACTGTTGTGTGGGCTCTCTGATGTGCTAGGTCACCTCACAACACTTCTGGCCAGAATGTCTACTGAGGGCCAGCCCAGCTGCTGCAGTGGCAGTGACTTCACAGCCATCACCATTGCAGTCCTGTCCCCTGGGCCTGGCTCTCCCCTTTCCTCTGCCCCTGTCTTGTCTCTGCTGGGAAGAGCATTTTTGTCATTAATATCTTGTCCCCAAGTTATGGGACTAATTGCTTCCCAGTCAGGCTCCTGGAGCAGAAATGGCTTCACAACCAACATATGAATACTGAAAGACAAAGAGCAAACGGGAAGTTAGAGCAGGATGTGGTTGGAAAGGGGCTGTGTGGATGTGGATGGCAGCACTTTTCTAGGGCCATTGTGGAGCACAGTGGGTGGGATAACAACAGATCTGCCCAGAGAAGGTTGGAAACAAATTTGATCTGAGCATTTGCTGTATTAGATCAAGAGCTCCTGGGCACAATGTTGTTTGATCTGCTCATGTGGGTGTGGGAGCTCACCCTGTGCATATTCCTTTCTGTGCTCCTCTCAGGGATCTTTTTCAGAGCAAGGAGAGGGATCAGGATTGCTTTGTGACTGTACTGTGGGACATCAGTTTATGACATGGCAACATCAAGGGCATTGAGAGTCATTTGGGATGTTTATTCAGTGCTGCTCTCCTGTGTAGAAATGTATCTGAATAACTTAGGCCATTCCCTGTATCAGCCAAACTGTTTGCAGATAAGAAGACACCAGCAGTCTTGTTTTTCAGAGTTCTCAAGGATTTGTCAAGGCTACGGGAACAATAACAGGTCTAAAAATGAGCAAGAGCCTGGGGAAGTGTCTACAAGAAATGCAAAACTCAGAAGACACACAGCATGGTGATGGACACTTGACCAATTAGGTGCCCTGAAGGATGTGTACCTGTCTGATGGACAAATGACTTAGCCAATCAAAAGACTCCTGTACATGTGAACAGTAGTGCTAGAAACTATAACTGTGGCTTTATGTAAACAATAAATGGCTTCTGTCGGAATCATATTGATTCGTTTATTTCAGTACCTCATTTTCCCCCTGCACTCCTGCTCTTGCCTTGGGTATGGCCTCTGGGACTCCATTAACAACTGTACCCAGCCTCTGGGGGAACAGGGGAGGATGATTTTCCTCTGCTTTTCAACCCCTTTTCCTCCCTCAGGCCTGTTCCAATGGCTTTTGAGAAGTCTGAATTCCCTTTGGATGTTAAGGAAAGCCTGTTCTTGTTGCTGAGTCTGCCAGCTCTCCCCAGTGTGGTCCATACCATGTTTAGAGTCAGGACAGAGATTTCTAGGAAGATCATTCAGAGATCTGCCCCAAGGGTGGATAGTTATGAGTGACATGGAAGTGGGAGGGAATGGGCCATTTTGGGGGGAAATTCTCTACTCCAATGGTTTGAAAGTTCACCCCTGAGCAACTACAGGACCCTGATAAAGTAACAGAATATTTGCAAGAATGGTCTGTAGCAGGACGCCACACTCGGGTCCATGTGTNTCCTTCCTGGAGCCTCTGTCAAAAATCACCAGGGGAGGCTGGAGGATGCCCTTTGGGGTTCTTGCATTGGGGATACAAAGGATCCCGTTAAACCCCAGCAGAAAAAGAGATTCTTGCAGCCTATGCAGATGTTTGATCTTCTTCAGAAGTGATTGGCACCAAAGCTCAGCTTCTTCTGGCAGTCAACTGCTGGGCTGGATGTTCAAAGGGATAGTCCCTGCCACACATCCTAGCACTGATGCCATGTGGAGCGAGGGGATTGCTTTGATCGCACCACAAGCTCAAACAGGGAATCCCAACTGCCCTGGGGTCTTGGAGATCAGCACAAAATGTCTCGAAGGTGAAAATTTGGGATTTTCCTTCAGGGCCCCCTGGAGAGATGGCTCCTGCTGCTGCTGCTGAAGCTCAGGGGCTGAGGGGCCATGCCAGCCTGTCCCTGTCCCCATGGAGGGATGAGGCCCAGCCCTGGCTGCCCTGAGGCTGCTGCTGCTGCAGCTGCAGGCACAGGAGGAGCAGGAGCAGGAGGTGGCATGGGATGGAGGCACTGCCTTGCCACAGTGCTGGGGAGCCCTGGTGCAGTGCCAGCAGGCCTCTCCCTCCTGCCCCATCCCTCAGCTGGTGCCGCCCTTTGGACGCTGGGCCTTGGGCTTCCTCTTCTCCCTGGACATCCCCTGCCACCTGCCCGCCCAGGGTGTCCCGGGGAGCTGCTGCCTCCTTAGCCAGGGGCTCTGCTCTGCTGCACTGGGCACCCTGGGGCTCCTGAACACCCCACGGGCAGGGTGGGCCCAGAGTGTCACAATGTCCCCTTGGTTCCAGCAGGCCCTGCAGTGTCACAGTGCTCCCTGTGCACCCCGAGGCCCCACCTCACCTAGCCCAGGCCATTCCCATTGTTCCAGTCACTCCCAGTATGATCCCAGGGACTCCCAGTCTCTCTCAGTATATCCCAGTTGCCCCCACCATGCTCCCAGTCATTCCCACTTCCTCCCAGTTGCTACCAGCATGATTCCAGTTGCTCATAGCCACTCCTAGTCACCCTCAGTGCAGCTATAGTTGTTCCCAGTATATCCCAGTTGCCCCCAACATGGTCCAAACTGCCCTCAGCATGCTCCTGGTCCGTCCCAGTATGATCCAGTCCCCCTCAGTGTCATCCCAGTTGCCTCCAGTATGGTTCCAGTTGCTCCCAGATCCTCCCAGCTGCCCCCAACATGGTCTCAGTTGTTCCCAGTGTTGTCCCCACAAGTATCGTTCCAGACACTCCCAGTATATCCCAGTTACCCCTAACATGCTCATTTCCAGTCACTCTTGTGTCTCCAGCATGGTTCAAGTTGCCCCCAGGATGATCTCATTCATTCCCAGTATATCCCAGTTATCTCCAGCACACACCAGCCATTCCCAGTTGCTCCCAGTAGCCCTCAGTGTGGTCGCAGTCACTCCCAGTATTCCCATGTCCATGCTCCAAGTGCTGCTCCCAGCCCTGATCCATGGGGATGGGAATGTTCTGCATCCTTCCTGGGGCAGGGTCACACCTGAGCCAGGTGTGCAGGGCAGGACCTTGCCCTGACCCCAAGGCCTGTCCTACCTGCAGGATCTGCGTCCCATTGGCATCTTTCTCCTGTGGACCCAAGCCCAGCTTAGTGCTAAACAAAGGGGCTGGGGTAGGGTCATTCCCCAGCAAGGACTGCGGGTGGGAACGGTCCCTCTCGCATGGTGCCCACTGCAGCCCTGGGGCTCTGTGCCCCATGGCCTCCCTGCTGGGCAACTTCTCCCGGCTCCTGCACAGGCCATGGTGCCTGAGAGCCTGCACAGACAGCCCTGCCCCAGGCTCTGGCAGGCTCTGTGCCAGCAGAGAGGCTGAGCAGGGCTGGCCATGGCTGGGAACAGGCCCTGAGCCCTGCAGGAGGATGGAGCTGGGCACAGCCGAACTCCCTCGCAAACCTGGGCTAAGCAGCCAGGGCTGGCAACAGCTGGGGACAGAGGCTGGTGGTGACAAATGCCCTGGGCCCTCTCCCTGCTCTGTCCATGCCACCAAGGGGACAGAACAGCCTCCTCTCTCGGGCACTTGCCTGTTTTCAATGCCTTCCACAGGTGCTGGCCCTGCCCCACAAGCCCTGGGCTGAGTCCTGCCTCTGCGCGGTCACACAGGCTGAGATGGACATGGATGGTTTCTCTGCCAGGCTCTCTCAGCTCAACCTAGTTCCCTCCAAGCTCTCCCAGCTGCCCTGAGCTCTCTGCAGCACCAAGGCCTCCCCCCAGCACAGCCCAGCTGACTCTGGCCCCACAGCTCTGCTCAGGGCAGGCTGCTCTGGGCAGGGGCCCCACAGCCTCAGTCCCCCGACAGGGCACAGCAGCAGCTGGAGCTCAGAGAGGACTCAGCCCCATCCATGGGGGAAGGTGCTTAGCCAAGGGAAAAGGAGGCTTTCTGTGTGCCCTGTTCCCCTCTCCCTGAGGTCCTGAGAGCTCTGCAGCCCCTCCTGCCATCCCATCTCCCCAGGGCAGCACAACAGCCCTGGTGTTCTGGCCCTCAAGGGCTGTTCCTGCTCCAGGCATAGGGCCCATCCCAAGACTGGAGTAGCCAGAAAGCTATGCCCATTTCTGTTCATTTCTACTCTGATGAGGATGGATCCTCAGCCACTTTGAAGTTGCTGATGAATTTTACTACTCCAGAGGCCTCTTCTTTCTTGAGTTCTTCAGTTCAGGAATTCAGTGAGAAAAGCTCATAAACATTTGTTCAAAACACTCTGATGCCTTAAGCTTTCATATTTGCAGATTCTGTGCTGCCTAGGGATGTAGTTCTGAGCCTCATATTAAATGCCAGTAAGTTCTCTTCACAGGGTAGGTAGACAAAACAAATCCTTTTCCTGCTGAGGAACAAGGACAACTTTCAGGCCCAAACGCATAAACAACGGTGGACTGAAGGGAGGAACAAGAAAGATGAGACTTCACAACCTGAAGCTGTAATTGGACAATTAAACCCCAATATGCAAATAGACCACAACTGATAAAAATGTAAGATCTCATGACCAGTCTGCCATTTGTGTGTGGCAATTCATAGTAGACTCGGGGTGCAGCCTTGGTCAGGCTTCTGTCCTGTCCAAGGTACATCCTGAAGGCCTTTCAATAAATACTTTATTTTCTGTCTCTGTCCAATCTCTGTTTCAGGTCAGCCTTCTAGGCAACAGTTTTTGGCACCTTAGATGGGATTAAAAAACTGGTCATGAGATCTTACTCTGAGCAACAATGCTCATGCGAACAAACTTTCTGGCTGACTTCAGAGGCCATGACAAACCTGAGCGGTTTCCCTCCTGTCCCCCAGCCCTTCCTGGTCCCCAGGGGCTGATGGCATTTGTGCTCACTCAGGTTCATCTCCTCACACCAGCACCATGGGGGTGCTCATGCCTGCTCTGTGCAGTGCAAACAGAGGCTTCTGACCCAATGCTGCCGTGTCTGTGCCTGCAAGGACACGGCACCTCTCTGAGCTGGGGAAGAGGCCAGGGCTGCAGAGGGGAGGTATTGTTGGCAGGTGCATGAGGACGCTCTGGGACATTGCCCTGGGGTGTCCAGCACAGTGGAGATGGATCAGCCCCTGCTGTGCTGCTCCTTCCCGTCTGCCCCAGGGACCTTGCACAGCCCCAGCCATGCTGTTTGCCCCTATCCTGCCCACAGGCACCCTGGGCCTGCTCATGCAGGTTTTCTCTTCTGAGCATTGGCCTAGGTATGTTCTTGAGAGAGCCTGGGCAAGGAGCCTGGAGTCCCTAGGCCCTGCCCTGAGGCATCAGTGCTGCCCCTGCAGTGCCCATGGCCTGTCCATGCTGCAGCCCCGGCACTGCTACCTCCAGGACTGTGCCCTGCCCTGAAAGCACTTAGCAGTTGCTGTCCTATAGCAACATGAGGGGCAGGAGGGCAGTGAAGCAGTGGCACAGGAGCAGCACTGGGAACACCAAGCGCTGCTGCCCCTTGGCAGAACTGCTGTGCCAGCCCTGATCTGCCCCCAGCTCTGCACACAGACATTGCTGCTGCAGCTCCAGAGAAGGGAACAAAAGCGGCATCTCTGCAGAAAACCTGACTGGGAGATCTGTTAGTTTGTTTAAAGTCACCAAGAGCGCAGCCGCTCATTGACAATCTGTGGCCATAGTGAAGATGGAGGAAAACAAAATGAGAATTGGCTTTTCTTTGTGGACCGTATAAAAAAAAGTAAAACAAAGAAAAAGAACCTCCAAAACAAACCAACAGATGGCTTGCAGCCACCTCTCTACATGGGGGACAGTTATGGCAGCAATTAAAAGAAATCACGTGAATACCAACCACTGTGCAGCTTTGGAAATTGACTCACCTGAACCTTCAGAGCCACCAGAGCCCTTATGTGACCCTGAACTCAACCCATATTTCAAGGAATTTCCTGTGGAGTTACACTGAGATTAACCCAAGCCCCATAGAACTCCCTTACCCGGATAAAAATCCTTGTGTGGCCGGCACCGAGTTCCCATATTGTTAACAGGCATCAGTTCCTCTCCCTGACCAAAATGATAGTGCAGTAGTCCAATGATGGCAAAAATGCAGGGAGGTTGCCATGGAGGAGGGCAAGCTGGTGGTTGTTAGGGCCTGCCCAGTAATATATGCGCCAAACCAATGGCCGGCGTACTGAGAGCTGGACTATAAAGTAATTAAAGAACTGAGAGCACTAGTAAAATAAAGCGGCATATCCTCCCATCACACCCTAAGTTACCTAGAATCCATCAGTACTGCATATGTTCTCACATCCCAAGACTGGAAAAGTATAATGAAAATGATTTTAACAGCAACACAGTTTGCAGTCTGGCTACCCGACTACCCAGAACTGTGTACAGCTCAGGTGGAAGCATTGCAGGACAGAATTCCACCAATCACCATTGTGCAGCTGACCGGAGAGGGTGCTTTTGCAATCCCTACAGCCCAGGCAGGCTGCCCGCATGATGTGTATGATACCATCGCTCGCTTAGCCTTGCAGGCCCTGCGGTGACTTCTCGGAACAGGTACTGACTCTAACATGTCTTTTGCTAAGATTTTGCATGGTCCAGCAGAATTGTTTGTACAATTCCTCGACAGGCTGCAAGCTGCGCTCTCTCAACAAGTTGATAATGATGAGGCCAGAGCTATCCTGCTGCGGCAGCTTGCTTTCAGAAACGTGAATGAAGATTGCAAAAGGGCACTGATCACTGTTCGTAACCACATATTTGTGATATAGCAAACATGGTTAGAGCATGCCAGAATGGGGGTATTGCTGCTTATAATACCAATTCTTTGTCAGCGGCTTTAGCAGCACATCTCTGGGTTTCGGACGCACAGGCAGGGGGTTGTTTTAAATGTGGCTCAGTGAATCATTTTAAAAAAGATTGCACTCTACAAGGGGACAAAATAAAGATACCACCTAGAGATTGTCCCCGGTGCAGGAGAGGGAGGCATTGGGTTGCTGACTGCCACACCTAGTACTCTGAGAAAGGGAAGGTTACCCAGCCGGGAAACTTCCGATGAGGGGCGAGTCCACGCACCCTGGAGAATCAAAGAAATGTGAGACAAAATGTTTGGCAAGCAAGCTCCTGCCTGCAACCACAGGCAATGCAGCACTGGACCTTGTCTCCAGAGAATCAGTTACTGTTATGACATCTTCAGTACATTTAGCTCCTACTGGAGTGTGGGGACCCCTTGGTAATAACACTCATGCCTTGTTAACAGGGCGTTCCTCCACCACTAAATTGGGATTTTTTGTACTGCACGGAGTTACAGATACAGATTATGAAGGTGAGATACAGATTATGTTATGGACCCCTGTGCCACTCTGCTTTATACCAGAAGGTCAGCGCATAGCACAACTTCTTCCCTTCTCCAACAAAACCACTAATGGCAAGCGTGAGCGTGGCACAAGTAATTTTGGAATCACAGGTCAACCACAGATTTACTGGACAACTTCTATTACAGCAGCTCAGCCAACTTTAACATGCACTAAAAATGGTAAAAAAATTTAAAGGGCTTGTTGATACTGGAGGTGATGTTTCTGTTATTAAAAGCAATGAATGGCCTACAATCAGCCCCACATTGACCCTAATTGGTGTGAGGTCAAGACAAAGTGCTCACCTTCAGCTTGTCCTTGGTCCCGATGGGCAAACTGCTCGGGTTTCCCCATTTATTGTCTCTATACCATGCACGTTATGGGGAGGAGAAGTTTTGGGACAATTTGGGACAACCATACAAATAAATTCAGCCTCACAGAAAAGTCTTTTTCATAGGGGCCATTGATCAGGTGTTCCAAAATCAAATACTAGATGTATGTAAACTCACATGGAGGACTGAAGACCCCATGTGGGTTGATCAATAGCCCCTACAGAAGGAACGGCTACTACATTTGAAACAGCTTGTGGAAGAGCAATTGCCCTTGGGTCATCTCTGCCCATCCTCTAGCCCTTGGAATACTCCTATATTTCATATACCTAAGCAAAATGGCAAGTGGCAATTATTACAGGATCTACGGGCAGTAAAGGCAGTGATCCAACCAATGGGTGCTCTGCCACCTGGGCTTCCATCACCTACCATGATTCCCCTCAACTGGCCCTTAATAATTTTAGACATAAAATGTTATAAACAAGGCCGGGACTTGCATGTAACAATAAAAAGGGCACTCGTTTATTTAACTTTAAACAACCACTGGGAGCAGGAACCTAGGATGGGCCCAGGTTCTGCTCAGCAAGCCAGAAAACAAGAGACAGTGTGTTGTCACACTGTGTGCTCCTTCAGACCCCCAGAGTTCTGGAGAAGGATCCCCCCACAGTCTTACAGTCTCTTTTATCCTCTTTGCTCTCTCCTGATTGGGGCACTTTGGATCTTCTCCCCAAATGGCTCATTGTCAGGGTTCTGACTGGTCTTTATCGAAGGTCACTCCTGACCAATCATTCCCCGAGGATGCCGAGTGATTGGTCAATGGCGTCCATCAATCACTCAGAGTGATGTAACCTGTACGAACTAAGTCTTTCCTTCCTTTCCTTTGATTGAGAGCTACATGGCATTTTACACCAGTACAGTGTCGCAACAACTTATAACCTTTCAATCAATACTTTTTTAGAACAGATACAACCAGCAACAAACAATTTCAGAAACCCCTCTTAAAACATTTTATAACAATTTCCCCCTCTAAAGCTTTGATTGGGCTTTAGCCACTAAACTGAACACTAAACTGTCTCTTCATACACCTGGTACTTTTTTTGGAGATGCTGGTACTTCTTGTATACTTCTTCAGCTGTTTCAGGGTTCTTTTGTTGCTCTTAGGGTCTCATTAGTTTGATTTGCTCTATCTTTTCATCACTTAATTTTTCAATTGAATTTTGCACAGTACCCATGATTAAACGGATCAGGCAGGGGATTATACATGGAAGAAAAATAACACTTGTTAAAGCAATTCCAACAATCAATAAAGCTTTCTTTCACCATTCTCCATTAAAAAGGGCATTCCACCAATTTGATTTAAACATTGGAGTCCACCTCTGGACTGGAACATGGGGCAGTTTTCTGGTGTTAGTTGTAATGGTTTTAATAGCCTCACTATGATCATCTATCTCCATACAGCATTCTCAAGAGTTAAATTTGCCACAAACTCCTCCTTCTTCTGCTAGTAAATAATCCAAGGCCAATCTGTATTGGTAAATCATAGTTCTTATTTGACGAGTCTGGGCTGAGAGTAAATCAATTTCTAGACTTGACTGGTGATGACCTCTACTAATACCTGTAAACAAATAATTCTGTTTAACATGTGTATTGGTGTTCTGTACCCCCATGATCCATCTTGGGACCAGGTGGCAGGGCCATAAGTTGCTATGATTCTTTTGGGAGGCCATTCGTCTTCCCCCCACTTTTGGGTACGTCCTATTTGTATTTCTCTCTTTTTTTCATTGTAATTCATCATAAAGGGGTACTCCTAGATGTTGTCCTTCAATATGGGGAAGTAGGAAAAAGGATGGTCTAATTATTCCTAGTGTACAACTCACAGCCCAGTCTTTTGGCTCATAACACAGGCTGTTTTCCCACAAAGCCAGAAGAGACCTCTTGAGGCCCTCCAGTACTTAGGAGAATTTGCTTCATTTATACCATTTTTAGTCCAAAACTTTGAAATTTGCAATACACTATAGAAGGGGTTGGGTTGCTGTGTAATATATTAATATAATTTTTCTCTTTCGATGAAAGAACAACCTTTTTCTTGATTTTTGGCCCAATATAAATTAGAGGCTTGGGGGATCCAACACTGATGTGTGTGATTAGTTACATAATACCTTTTGTATTTTGCAGGGTAGTTCGCCCACATAAATCACATACTTAGGACCCCTTCTCCATAAACACCCTTCTCCAATTACCTCTCACCTTAGACTCCACACTTCTTCTGGTCTTGGGTCTGGTCCCGGCGTTTCCTTCTCCAATACTTTTAGTATGTTCCGTGGGCTTAATGGAATCCCCACTGAAACGCTGTGGAAAGAACTTAACAACTAATAATAGTTGTTAGAGCAGTATGTATTTATTGATGTTGAGATGCGTGGGGAATAATTTTATTAGACGCATATTTACAAGGGAATTTGCTCTTCTTATTATTTTTTGAGGTTTTACATATGCATGACATTTAATAGATTTTTTTATACTTTTTTTTCTGATTTTGCTTTTTTTTGCTTGGTATGGTAATTACTTCACACTTTTGGGGCATGTTTAATTCTTAGTGGTGGTGGTTTCTGGGGTGGTAGTGGTTTTTTGGTTTTGTTTTTTTTAAAAAAAATTTCTTCCATGTGTGCTTTGGCTTTTTTGGCACATTTTTAAGGGAACTTATCATTTTAGAGTTTGTGGGGGGGTTCTTATTTGTGCTATTAGTCTTGTTA
>VXBB01024674.1:8690-19118 GCA_013399915.1 Illadopsis cleaveri | reverse complement strand
CCTTCCGTCAGTTTTAGTCAGCTGTCCTGGCTATGTCCTCTCCTAAGATTTTGCCCATCCTAGTCTATTGACCCTTGGAGGATGAGGAGGTTGTTAGTGAGACATTGCTGATGCTTGCCAGCACTGCTCAGCAGTATCCAAAACACTGGTGTGTTAACAAAACCTTTCCAGCTACCAATGTGCAACACAGCAGTATGAGTGAGGGCTGCTGTGTGGAAAATTAGCTTCATCCCAGTCAGAGCCAATACATGCACAGATAGAAAAATGTCTGCAGCCTGTTACACATTCCCATTTTTTGTGAAACTTGCTTAAACCTACTTGAACAAGAAAAATTGAGGAAACACTTGTGTCCTGCTTGATAGCTCCCCCATCCTTTGGTCTTCCACTAATGTTAATACAGCTAGGGCCTTCTTTAATTGACCAAGATGGTAGATGTTTTTGAGTATGGTATGTACTTCGAACTTTTCTAGAGAATGTCATTCTCTGCTTTCATCAAGAAAGATGAGAACTCTTGCACTATTAGGCCTTCTTGTTAGCCAATTTAACTTGCAGTTTTCCGTTAACTAATATTAGCAGAGATTGTATAAACTTTAGACTCGGTTGTCTCAGATTATGAGATGCTGTCAATTACAGTCTCAGTTTATGTAAGTTTCTTATATCTATAAGAAAATCTTAACAGGATTTTATTGTGAAATTCCTTGACATGTAAAACTCAAATGGAAAAGAAATCTCTTAGTTGAAACTTTCCCAGTTCCTTAAGATGGTACAGTTGACACTGGGCAAAAAGAGTGAGGCAGTCCCAACTGTACTTGTGTCTCTGCCTCATAGATACTCCTTTGCTTCAGCTGTGTGGAGTTTTCTGATCTTAGCTGAAACTGTAAATTAGCCCAGATTTACATCTGTCTTGTTTGTCAATTAAGTCATCTGTTTGCTGTGACAGCTGCTCTCTCCTTCAGGAATGTTTCCTGTTCAGAGTAAGAAATAAATTGTGTTGTGTGTACATATATTTAATTTTGAAATCCTGATAGTTTTAATTATTTAAGCAGATATTCATTAAGTCAGACAATTGCAAAATAGTGGGCAGCATTTTTTTACTTGAGCAAAGGCATACAAGATTTTTTGAAATGAGCTAGAATAGCCTTATTATTACTCCTGACCTGAATTACCACTCCAATTAATGTTCACACAATAAATTACTTAAGCCACCCATAGGTCAGAGAATGGCTCACTTTACTATCTATTCAATTCTTCTTGCACATCAGTGCTGTAATAATGATTATTATTTTTAAAGCTATAAAAATACTTTTATGGAAACCAAGTGGGGAAAACAGTACAAAAGCAATTCACCACATCTATTTCCCAAACCCACTTAAAAATAGAGATGATTTTGGAAAAATCTTTCATATCAGAGCTTGGGCTCTGGATGTATAAGATTATTTTTCAACAACATAAGGTGCATAAGTGCCTTTTCATTGCATGAAGAAAGCATGCCTGCTGGCAAATGAATCATATTATAAAAATTGATTGTATCCCAAAAGGGAAAAATGTTATTGAAGATCCAATGGCCTGGGATGATACACCATTGATCATTGTAAGAAATACTTCCAGAAACTGTTTTTAATCTTTCCGCCAGAGCATTAGCAATTATTCTTTAGCCCATGGTGAGTAATGGCTTGAGCTTCCCAATTTCCCAATCGATAAAACATTTACCCTACTGCTACAAATGTGCTCTTCGCTTAGACAAGCAGAATTTTTCTTCCAATTACTCTTTTTTTTAGTGTGACCTCATAAAATGTTTTTGAACATATTTCAAGGTTTTTTTAAAGAAAAGGAACAATACTTTCCCTTCCATGTACTTTACCTCCATTTCTTCATTGTGTTTTGAGAAATAAGTCATTAACTTGCACAGGATTCTGGCTCTTCTTGGATTGATTAGTGGATGCTCTGTCCTATTTCCTCAAAATTTGAAGTAATGTATGTAACTAAAGTGCCACTTATGTTTTTACCTTAAAAAGAAAAAATACACAAAAAGATAATCACTTCCTTCCAAAAGCATTTCATATTTCTTAAACAAATGTGTAAGTTGCTTTCACTTCATCCTATCCTATGCACACATGCAAAATAAAAAATCTGAAATATTGTGGCTAATAGAGAACAATCACCAAGCACAATGCTAACAGGCTAACAAATAACTTTGCAGCAAGTCAAATCTGTTGAGATATAAGGATAGATGCTCATAAATACTCTTTGATGATTGGAAAGTGAATTTTCAATCAAGTTTGCCTTCCCCCATTATTGCATATTATCTCTCTCTGTATGAAACATACACAGACACCTAATATAAAAAGTTCATACCCATTACTTCATATTCTATATGCCCTCCACTTGGAACAAGATGTGTTTTACTGCATTTATTAGGAGCTTTAACTCTCAGATTTGTACACTGAACTCTGAGATCTTAAAAGGATCAAGTTACTTATATGCTTCAGTACATTTAATGAAGAGATGAAATTTCAAACCATAAACTTCTCTGTGAAAAGGGAGGTAAACAAATAATCCAGACTGTGCATACTCTGGGAGCTGTGTTTGCTCTTATCCAGGGCAAACAGCAAGAGGAGACTTGAGGGAAGAGCTGGAGGATGAAAGATAAACAGATTGTACAGATGTATAGGCAATTCAAAACAGAAATCCAAATGCTTGGTTAGTGAACAGCGTAGATTCTATAGACTTCATAGATTTAAATTATCTGGAGGTTCACTCCAAGAAATTAGGATTACATAGACCATATTCCTTGCAGAAAAAGTAGGCTACTGATTTATGATTTTACATATAGAGCCAGACAAATTATAGCAAACACTTCAAACAAATAGCTGGTCGGAACTAAAATCTGTGGTAAAGTGACCTAGGAGAGTAGGAAAGATGAAATGGAACTACAAATGTCTCTCCCCCTCACCATTCTCAAATTTTCATCTGCTAAACTGGGACAGGAACAGGGAGTGTAGTAACCTTACTTTACTGCTGGATACCAGTCAGCCAACCATTTCAGAAATGTCCCTTGTATAAAACACCTGTGGGAGAAGGAAGGAACTGCATATATTTAGCACAAGTGGGACAATATGCAGTATTTTGTCTTTCACATCTATCATTATTATTTACTTCAAAAGTGAAGGGCTGATGCTTTACACTATGGAGCTGACGTATTTTCTTAAAACAAGTAGTAAGATGCCAAAAAGCAAAAAGTCTGAAACCACATTGCTATCCAAAATATAATATTGAAGGTTGAACATTATATAAATCTTTTTCTAGGCCAATTATTTGCTTCCATGGTAAAAATTAACTTCATGTGATTTGTGCTGATTTAATAAGCGATAATCTGGCCAAGATCCACAGCAGCAGAATCGCCTAAGAGTTAAAGGCAATTTGAGGTTAGGATGCTTTCCTAGCTTGTGCTGAAGTACTGATTGTTTATCCTGGTTGCCATGAATCCTGGGACTCCATAAGGAGGTCAGGTTGCTCATCCAATTCCTTGTGCTTTGATTAGGCTGGAGATAGGTGCATGATTTGCCTACCTGCTCCCCTGATCAAGATAATGTGTACAATTCTAACAATAATGTGTACAATTCTAAAGTTCCTCATGCCATCTCTTCATCTGCCTTGCTGAATATCTTAGATTCTAGGTTTCTAACCTGTGTCTGGGAAATTGATATGCTAGGAATCTATTTTTAAAATGCTAATGCCTATGGACACTACTGTTCTCACAGCTAGTATGCTAATCTATCTTTGCAACATTTTCAGCAGAGGAATTCTGTTTATTAGACTTAGTCTAGAAATTAGTAGAAATTGTAGTCCAGTTATGGTCCTGGGCAATGGTACAAGATTTTAAGTCTACTGTGCTGCTCTTTTTTACCATGGTTTGATGCCAGCTAACAAAAAGGTACTACACAGTTATTAACTCACTTCCCACCCATGCACTGGTGGGATAGGAAAAACAATTGGAAAAAGATAAACCCCATGGTTTGAGATAACAGTCTTTTAACAATTGAATTAAAGCTACTACTGCTAAAAAAAAAAATTAAAAAATTAAACACTAAAAGGAGAGAAGAATAATACCCAAGAGAACAAGCGATTCACAAGTCAATTGTTCAGCACCTGCTGAATGATGCCCAGACTGTCTCCCAGCAATGATCGGTACCATTTTGCCAGTTCCTCCCAGCTTGTGCCCTGGGCATGGCATTCTATGGAATTAATAGTCTCTTTGGCCAGTCTGGGCCAGCTGTCCTGCCTGAGCTTCCTCCTGGTTTCTTGTGCACCTGCTGGCTGGCAGAGCATGGGAAGCTGTGAAGTACTTATACTACTGAGCTGCAACTAAAATATCAATATGTTATCAACATTATTTTTGTACTTAATTCAAATAAAGCTCTGTAACAGGTAGTGGAAAGAAAATTAACTCCATCTCAGCCTAAACCAGGACATTCTGTACCCCTCAATGGCAATACACATAGCAGGGAGACTGAAGGTTCTACTGAGATATTATTTTAACTGAACTAATCAATCAAAATAACATTTAGGTAAAGTGTTCTTTGAATATTTGTTTGGGGGATTTTTGTTGGTGTTTTTTTGTTGGTTTTTTACATGCCAAGAATCTGCCCCTATCATACCAAAACATAGGCAGCCCTATAATTAGAGAAAAGAATCTTGATTTCATTTTTCTTTTTGTTTTGAGCTGTACCAATATCATTATTTGTAGCTGTACCAATATAATTCTTTTTAGTTGTGCCAGTAATATTATTTGCCGTTATATTATTTGGTGTCATTTAGCTCAAGCTGGAGAATGTGATGTTATTTAAAGTTTGTACTTCAAAATCCAGAGAAAGCTTGTATTTAACGCTCATAAATTTCCTTAGCAAATCATACCAATGGGAAGTATCATCTGGTATAGGCCAAGGTCAAATGTTGCTTTGTAAAAGCTCTTTGCTTCTGATTGTATTGACTCAGAATACATACCAGTAAAGGATATGTGTCAGTACTTGTTCTCATTCCTTGTCGCCCTGAGGAATAAATACAAATTTAAGAAGTCCCAAAGGGTTTTCAGGATGATGGGAATGTACTGAGCTACCTATTCCCCAGAGAAGAAACAGACAATGTTTGAAAGCAGCCACATATTTTGGTTCAATCAGAAGATATCATGAAGTGTGACAACCTTGTGCTTCTTCAAAAGAAAGAATTTAACATTTTGGGCTTTTTGGGGTTTTTTTTAATGTAGATGAGTATGAAGGTATGTGATACAAAATTTTCACAGAAGGGTAAATGGACAGCTAAAACCACAGCTCCTGAGAAAAATACATCCAGTCTAAATTATTTTATTAATTTGAAGTTTGTAACGGCAACCATCTGCTTAGAGAGACAAAATCCATTTTCATGGAAGAATACCTCACTATTACCCACAAGTGATATGTAAAGATATATTCTGATGTGTGAAGTGAAGTTCTGGCCTCCATTTAGTTTTTGCTGCAGTGGTAATAGCCTTAATGAGGCTGAGGTCTGGATCTTACACTTCAGCAACGTCCCTGTGAAGTAACTGAGCAGGAAAGTTCCAATTAGAAGAGTCAGCTGCTGGGCTGGATAGTTGTCATGTTGCATCACACAGAAGCAAAACTGCTGTTGGCAGGTCTGCAGGACCTGACTCGGTATCATATTTCCATTTCAGCCTAAGATATATTTCCTTATATTTTGTTCCAAAATGTCATCTCTCTAGTTTTTGCGAGTAAGAATTTGGACACAGTGAGAAGTATCAGTATAGAGACTGGAACCCAAATGCTCTAGAAAAGTCCAAAGACTGGCCTTTAGATGGCAGTGTGTACCTGTTGAATAGGAATAATGTCACGGGGTAAATCTGTGAAGCAGAAACAATTTTCTAGGGTGGAACTGTGACACGGTTATATTCTGGGACTAAAATGGAGTGGAGATCCCACCTAAGATCCCACCTTATTCGAATTTCATTGTTGTCTGGCTGCCACTGGTTAAAATTCAGTAAACAAACAGGAGGAAATTAGTACACGTATGTTTTTTCTTCTAAGTTTGAAGAACATATATTGAAACTTCTTATTTGGATTTAGTGAGAAAACCTAGATTAGTAGTTGCTTGTGATACATTTTTACCTCTCCCTACTCCTTCATGCAAAGATGCTATAAAAGGTTCAAGTAAGTTAATATTATAGTTACATGTGATGTGAAAACCAGATATCCTGCACCAAATTCTACCTTTGGACAGAAAAAGCCATCTGGGAGGGAGATTCATAAATACATATAAACTCAGGGATTATCATGTGCATTTAGCAGCAAAAGACTTAGTCTAATATATATTCTATTTGTGCTTTGAGGAGGAGAAAAGAAGAGCTAATTTTTTGTGTCTTCAAAGAGTCATTGGGAGTGTCACTTTTAATACACACTGCATTTATGCTGTACATAAATCTACAACCTATTTTGTTTAGCTTGCAATTGTATTACATTCATATTGTAAAGGCCATTTGGTTTTTTGAACTGCTGAAGTTTTCTTGCATTCAGTGTTGTCACTAATAATTGTCAGAGTGGTGGTAAGATCTGCACAGAAAAAAATTGCTCAGTCACATTTTATGTAAACCATATACGTTTTTCTTAGTGAGTTTCTATGAAATCTTTGGGAGAATATTTGAATATTTGGGAGAAATTTCTCATCTGTCTGTAAAACAAAATGAATAGATATTTAGAACTCTATTTTAAATATATAAATTTTTACAAGTGAAGCTTTAAATGTACATAGTATATATAAATTGCACTCCAAAAATAATGAGGGTTAAAAAGGGTAATTTATTTCTAAACAATCTTTGGAATGCATATACCCCAGATAGGAATTTCTAGTCCTGCTTATCAAAGAATACTCCAAGAATTGCTGATGTGACCAAAAAGAGAAACTTACTTCAAATCATTAACAAATACGTGAGAATTCATGATTGTACAAATGTTTATCAAGAATGCACGTGGGTAATCTTAAAACTCACCAACAGCTAGCAGATAACTTCAGCAGATAAGGACTCACATGAGCCCATTTTTTCCCTGAACTTTATCTTTGTTCAAATAGAAGAAGCTACACTGCTTACAAATGCTTTATACCATATGTCCTGTAGCTGTGATGATCTAAGGATTACAGATACCACATAAGATGTACAGACCAGTCCGCATTGGCCATACTATGCCAATTTTTGTGCAATCATTATCCAACTCAAGAATACTTGTTGGCAAATATATTTAATACTAATTTGGCTTTTATACAGACCAGAAAAAAAATATCTATTCTGTTTTTGGTCACATGAATAGTAAACTCCTCCTTGGTTGAAGTGGTGAAGGATTAATCATTAAACTACTAAGGGATTTATCTTACTCTCACAAACACCAAGAAAAACATTGGTGAATTTGGGAAAACTGAGGCAACTTTATAATTTTTTTAAAATTAGGCCATCTATTTTGATTTATTAATAATAAATTCCAGGGCAGTGGCCTGCAGTATGATCTAATGCTAACGAGAATTTACAATCCTTTAACATTTGCAGTATACAATTAAACTCTCCCTAGACTTATCTTTGCTGTCTGACATTCTGCCTCGGGTATTTACCTAGTATGTGTGTCTTTGGAAGTGGATGTGTTTTTATAGGGCCTATCATCATAGCTATGTTAAGAACAAGTAGCAGTAACTGTAATGCACCTGCCCATATAGCAAGATACAGAAGTGCTTAGAATCTCAGGAGGGGGATAATCACTTCTACAGCTGTGAGTGACAATCAGTAGATGTGGGGTTTTTTCAGTATTATGCTTCAGTTCAAGAGTTCTTTATGTCAGTACCTTTCTGGCTACACTGCAAGTAAAATTAAAGGATTATGAATGTATCTGGTTCAAATGACTTACTCTCCCAGGTCTGTTTAGGGCACTTTTCCAGAATTGAGGTTAAACAGCAACTTAAAATCCACGGTGGCCTACATGGTAGTCTAAATCTTAATCCACTCTTCAAGTACAAGTTTTTTTGGAAAGTTGTGTTTAGCTCATGTGAATATTTTTCTGCAAAGGTTAAAGTTTGTACTATGCCTTTTGCTTGTGTGATGGTTTGGTTTTGGTTTTGGTTTTGGTTTTTTTGGTTAGTGATTATTATTAGTTTATCACTGATGTAANGGTTGCTCGGCGCTGGTCAGGGACACTGGGAGGCAGGAGAGACGTGAGCGAGAGCCAGCGAGGGCAGGAGAGCCAAAAGGCAGGCTGGGGCCAGGGCAGAAGAGGCAAAAACAAGCTAGGGCCAGGGCAAGAGGCAGACCTCAGCAGGCTGGAGACAAAGCAAAAACGCAAGACTCAAAAAGCCCTGACTCACAAGCAAGTCTCAGAAAAGCCCCCCAAATCACCAAACCTCAAAAGCAAAAGCACACTCTCAATAAAGCCCCAAGCCAAAGGCCCACACTCAGAAATCAAGTTTCGAAAAGCTACCCAGGCCTGTGACACGGTTGTTTTTCACGCCCCTGCCTCGTCCCAAAGCCTGTCTGCTGACAGGAAACCATTGGCCCAGCCCAACCTTTTGCCATGTGGCTGGAGATGCCCCTCTGGGGAGTTCAGTGTCTCATACTGACTGTGCCATGGGAGCCGTTGCCAGGTGAAGTCCTCACAAGACTTATTCCAGTTGACTCCTCCACGTGGCAGACCTGCATGCACCCCTCCTTCACGTGCATCTGACAACCATTGTTGAAGCAAAGCAAAATTAAACTGGCTCCTCACAAGATCTCTCTGAGTGATAACAAAATTATACGGTTCATTTAATTTAGCCAATAGTTATATTTTTCAGTAGTTTGACATAGTGTTTAAAATATCCCAGTAATGAGGCAAACTATAAAAATTTTAGCTAATTCATCATAAAAATACGTAAAGAAACACCAGTACCCCTAACATCCAAATATCATCATATTATGGACACACTTTGAGCTACGTAGGTGTGCTTTGCAATTTTGTACAAGTCGATCTATAACACTTGAAAACAAACAGAGCTACTACTGGCAATCTAATTGATTTTGAGAAGCTAAAGTGAGAGAAAGCTCTGCAAAGGGGTCTGAAGTCCAGAATAGGGTCTGAAATCCAGAATAAGATCTGATTCATTTAGTTCTTACTAAACAATAATTATTTATTAGATTTTACACCCCTTTGTATTTTCTCGTTCCTCTGATACAGTTCACAAGTGCCACAAACTTAGATATGGATCTTTGCTCATTGCCATGCAAACACAACCTCTTGATTTATGAACACACAACAGTTTTACAGGCTTTGTAGAAAAGAGTGTGTAATTTGAAAGCAAGTTTTCTGTTACTTTTCATTGATGGCAATTAGTCCTCATGGAGTTCCTCCTGTTTCAGTGTGAACCCAGACAGAAGCAAGCACAACAAAGGGAACTAGGCTGAGAAGGCCATTAGTCATAATTTACTGACAGCTAATGTGGCATTAGCTTCTAATCTTTGGGGTTCTTTTAGAGTGTGATCCAAGTGGTAACTGGAAAGCTGCTTTTGATACCCATGATGTGTATGGCAGGCACCCTGCCTTCTGCCATTTCAGGGAATCGAGCTTAACCCTTCTCACCATGACTTTGTGTCATGTTGCAAAGTGCTGTTGCTACAATTCATGAGCTAGAAGAGCTATGCTAGTGGAAGAAATATTTCCCTCTGCAAGTTTAAACACTTCAATACAGGAGAGCTCCAGACAGCCTCTGAGGGACAAAATCTCCAAAGGCCTATTGATGAAGATATTGGATCTCCCTGGTTTCTGAAATATATTTCAATCAAGTGCATACAGAATGGATCAGTTCTTTGTTTTACCAAAACTGAACATGCCTAAATTTATATTTTATCTTTAATATTTGGATTAATGTAGTTTCATCTAAGAAAATTATTTAAAATAGACATAGGCNGCCTTTTGCTTGTGTGATGGTTTGGTTTTGGTTTTGGTTTTGGTTTTTTTGGTTAGTGATTATTATTAGTTTATCACTGATGTAATCTGTTCTAAATTGATGTATGTGTGGTTGCTGCTTCCTTTGCACAAAATCTTAATTGAACCTTTCAGCACCTCTGTCTCATTACACTGTGGGGAACTGCAAAGAGTTCTTTTAAAAATAGATGGTCAGGAATGAAACAAAGTCAAATCAGACAAACTCTCAATCTGGGAACTGTATCGGTAACGAAAAAAAAAAATAAAAAGGAGTTTTTATGCCCCTACCAAAGAGAGCAAGAGAAGACAGAGCAAGAGGAAGAAACATGAGAGGTAGAGAGAAAAAGGGAGAGAGAGGAGGCCGAAGGCACAGAGGGCGCTGCCAGTGGGGGTCACGGAGCGCCGTCCCTGTCCCGGGGCGGGGCTGTGCGCGGGGCCCGCCCGG
>VXBB01024672.1:3392-14081 GCA_013399915.1 Illadopsis cleaveri | reverse complement strand
AAAAAAAAAAAAGGAGGAATAAGACAAGTGAGAGGGAAGTTTTTCAGGGCTTTTACACTAAACGGGTTATGGGGTGTGTGAGGGAGCGAGGGCAGCTCGGCCTCTCCATCTGCAGCAGCGGGGCCGTGGCTGTGAGGGACCGGCCATGGCGGCCCCGCGCTCCCCTCAGGGGCCCGTGAGGCACCGGCAGTGGCGGCCATGGTGGCCCCGCGTTCCCCTCAGGAGCCGGCGGCTATGAAGGGGNCCCCAACTGCTGCGTGGTCCATCAGGACGATTTCTTCAAGGTAAGTTGAGTCCCCTCTTCCTTACAGTGTTAATTGTACATGCAGGGCAAGTCAGTTTTGACAGCTTAGGAGCCACAAGCTTTCTGGTTTTGTGGGGGTTTTTTTTAATATATATATTTAATTTTAAAATGACTGGACAGGTGGGGAGCTCCTGACCTTTATAAATGCCATAGGAGCTTGGCATGGCCCAGCTCAAAGTGGTCGCAGCAAAGCCACCTTTAGGTGTTAACAACAAATTTAAATTTAGTACTGATTTCAGGCAGAGGTTATTTACTGTGCTCTGCATGAATGATCTTCGCCATATTGGGATTTCCCACCTTATTTTATTAAACTATGAATGAGACTGCTAGATGATGCTTTAGGATTTAAGCACCTCTATGCTGGTTTAAATACAGAAAGGGGGTTTTATGGGGGAGCTTTGATAGAACCCAATTAAAATATTGCAGAGATTTAAGCAGAAGACCTTCACTGCCTTCTGCCTGGGAGTGCAGAATGTTCCTAAACCCTGCACAATTTCATGGGAATTATGTTATCCCTGGACTCCACCACACCTGGAAGTCCAAGAGATGCAGGAATGAGCTTGGAGCAGTTGTGGGTCATCCCCAAAACATCCCCAGCACCGTGTGCTCAGTCTGTCCTGCACAGATTTGATCACTTAGGAGCCCCTGGGGGAGGAATTCTGTTTGATTTTCCATAAAGATCTGTAACTTCTCTTTGGAGGGAATACCAGCAAGAGGAAAGCAACAACTGAGCAACCAAAGTGCTGCTATGCTAATTTTTATTAGAGGACTTCAAATACCTATTTTTTTTTTTTAATGTACATTCTAGCACTGATTTAACTGTACTTGCACTTTAAAATTCATAGCTGTTGATTTATAAACAACACCCTGTGGCATTTTGCCAACTAACAAACAACGTGTCGAGCGATTAACGTAAAAATCTTTATCCAAAGTGGTTTGAGCGAGGCAAGGGATAAAAATCTTTATCCAAAGTGGTTTGAGCGAGGCAAGGGATAAAAATCTTTATCCAAAGTGGTTTGAGCGAGGCAAGGGATATTTCCAGAGCTCTTGGGGTTGGGGAAAGCTGGGAATGTGAGTGTCCCTGCAGCCCCAGGGGTGGTTGTGTGTTGCAGTAGTGGCCAGGTGCTGATGGCATCGGAGGGAACTGATCCCGCTGAGGTTGCAGCAATGTTTTATTGCTCACTATATTTCAGCCACAAGATCAAATAGAAGTCGGGGAAGACGGCTTTAAACAATGGGATGGTAAGAGCAGTGTTCCCTTATAGGATGCAGTAATGTATATTCTTTTTTCCCTAAGTTATTTCTTTTTTCTTTTATTAAAAGCTTTTTAACGGTAAATATCCGTAAAATCGTAACTTTACCAAGCTCCATCTATTTTATCCTTCCGAGCCCGTGGTGTTTGATGGTGTTTGATGGTGTCCCTTTTTCCCACCCACCCCCTTTCTCCTGCCTAGTGCTGGATTCCCTGGATATGGAGGCAATGGTGAGCACAGTGCGGGCCTGGATTGAGAACCCCGTGAAGTTTGCCCGTTCCCACGGGGTGAATGTCACACCTGGCTCTAGAGAGCCAACCTCCCAAGATACCCATGTCTTGGTCATTGAAGGCTTCCTGCTTTATAATTACAAGTAAGGTTTGGAGAACTCTTCGTGGTTTGCCAGGGAAGGTCTTTAAATCCCTCGTGCCGGGGTTAAAAAATTCCTTTTTACTAATTTCCCCTTCCTGCCATGTTTTGAATTCTCACCCCTGGAGGGTTTTCTGCTGTTAAATGCACAATTAACTCCTAAATGTAGAAGTGAGGTGAATTTAAGGTTCTGATTTAGGGCACAGCCCTGGATTCCAGGGGAGTTTCAGTGCAGGATTTTTGCTGGCAGAGGGGTGCAGGCTTCCCCTCAACTCCCCTGCTTGGTGAGCACAAGGCAATAATCCATTCACTGCCTGGAATCTCTCCTGGAACTGAGGAATTTCCCCTGCTTGTTTAACACTGGCTACCCTGAGCTTAGTGAGAGGAGCAAGCTGTGGCAGAGAGAAATCCCTGGATTTTTGTGGAGAAACATGAAATCCCAGAATGGTTTGGAAGGGACCTTAAAGCCCACCCAGCTCCAAGCCCCTGCCATGGGCAGGGACAACTTCCACCAGACCAGAATTCTCCAAGCCTCATCCAGCCTGGTCTTGGACTCTCCCATGAACATAAGCTGAGGAGTTTTGCCCTGTCCCAGATTTTGCTGCAAATTGATTTTGGAATGATGTAGGAAGAGCCAGGGTTCCCAGCCCAGTGCCTGATCCTGCACAGGATCCCCTCTGACCCCCCTCAAGACCAGTGGCAGGTGTTTGGGTGGGAAAAGTCCCTGCTTGGGCCCTTCTGACCTTCAGGAAGAAGGTTTTGAGTTAACCAACCCGCGAGGGAAGCACTTACCCTTGGTAAAGACACAAATCCCACAGAGGCAGAGAGATTTTTGTGGTGTCTGGGGTGATCTTTCCTGTCACTAAAAGTGAGATCTCCACGTTGTGTCCTTGTCCCTTCCTCCCCAGACCTCTGGTTGAGCTGTTTGACCTTCGTTACTACCTGGCCGTGCCCTACGACGAGTGCAAGAGGAGGAGGAGGTGAGAACATCCCTGCCTGTGCATCCAGCCCTTCCCTCTGCTCCTTCACGTTGCTCTTAGTCATGGAATTATGGGATGGTTGGGGTTGGAAGGACCCTAGAGGCATCTCATCATGGGCAGGGACACCTTCCACTACCCCAGGCTGCTCCAGCCCAGCCTTGGACACTTCCAGGGATGGAAATTTGCAGTTTCTGGGATGTATTGGTTGGATCAGAGTGGGAAATTTAATAGAATTGGAGGAAAGGAACTTGGAATCACAGCTTGGGGTTGGAGAAGACCTCTGAGATGGAATCCAGCTATCACATCCATCATTTCCAAACCCAGGGATGGGAACTCCACCCCTGCCTTGGGCAGCCTGTGCTGATCCTTTCCAACCCTTTCCATGATTTTTTTTTTCCCTAACACCCAACCTAAAGCCCCAGGCCCTGCTGACATTGCTGTTTTTATTCCCAGTACACGGAATTACACCGTCCCTGACCCCCCAGGCCTCTTTGATGGCCATGTCTGGCCCATGTACCTCAAACACAGGAAGGAGATGGAAGACTGTGGAGTGGATGTGGGTAAGTCCTTCCCAAACACAAATCCTTCAGCCTTGGAGTGGGAATTGAAGGAATGGGGTGATTTCATTCCAGGAAACTTCCACTGGGATGATGCAGGGTGCTATTTTTACTCCCAAGTTGTAATCCTGGCCTACTTTGGATAAATACAGGCAGTTTTAGAGCTAAGAAGTTATTCCCTTTCCTTTGTGCTCTTAAGGACTTAAGAGGGGATAAAAAAATTTTTAAAAAGGAATTTATAATGGGATAAGGATTTCACAGGCCATTGTGTTTTCAGGATGATTCTGTTTTTCCAATAGACAAACAAGTTACCCTTTGGGTCAGTAAAATATGAAATGTTTTAAAAACTAATCCCCAAAATCTTGTTCTGATGGGAAGCCCCAGCCTGACTCCCCCTTTTTTTCCCTCCCAGTTTATTTAGATGGGCTGAAGTCGAGGGATGAACTCTACAACCAAGTCTTCGAAGATATTCACAACAAGCTCCTAAACTGCTCATAGGTAACTAAAATCCAGAGGGCAGGAACATGAGGGGTTGTGCTGGGAACAGCCTGGACCTCACCCTTTTTCCCTTTCCTGCTTTCCAGGGTCTGGGAAGATCTGGAAAATCCATGTACAGCACGATGTAAATAATACTTGGAAGTGGGAATTGGGGTTATTTGTGTGAACTCCTCTCCCACTGCCCTTTGGCAAGTCCCTTCTGTATATAATTGAAAACTTGAGGATAACTTATTCCCACCACACGGACAGGATCGCCTCGGTGGGGTTTTTGGTTTTTTGGTTTTTTTTTTTTGTAATTATTTTATATTCCACTGGCTTACAGAGAAGTTGGAAACAGCATTTTTATAGCAGAGCAAGTAGAGCTGTGCTGGGAAAATGAGAGAGCTCCTGTTTGGATGCTTCTGCAGGCAGGAAGGCTTTGTGCAAGGCTCGTTTGTAACATCATCAGTGCAGTAAAAATCCACCTCAGTCTCCTTTTGAGGTCCTGATTTCATTCATCACAGCTTTATTGCAATAAAAATGGGTATGAAATTCATCCAAAACACCACAGCCCCTTTTTCCTAGGTGTTGGGAATTCCAGCCCTGGGTGGCTTCAAAGCTCCTTCCACGTGTCCCTGGTTGGGTTTGGGTGCTCCAGGAGGCCCCAGCCAGGTGGGAATGGCTCAGTTTGGGAATTTAAATCCCTGAGGTGAACTGGGGGGATTCCTCAGGGGATGGGAAATGAAAACTGTGCTTCCCTAAGAACCACTTCAGGCATTAAAGCTCAAACACCATCCAAATTTCAGCTGGAGAGATGGGAGTGCCACCCCTGTCCATGCAAACACTGGGAGCTCTCAGGCACTGAAGTAACTCAGCTGGGGGAAAATCTTCCCAAGATTTTTGGGGCCTGAATTAGAAGCAGTGCTCGGGAAAAGCAGCTGCCACAGATTAATGAGGAGTCACCCAAAAATCCAGAGGGGAGCCAGATCCATCTCCTTGTCTTACTCCAATGACTTTCCAGTTGTCCTGAGCAGGGATGCCATGGCCAGAATGAGCTCTGGCTCCTGCTGGCACTTTCTGGCTTCTTCCCCAGGCTCTAAAAAGGGGAATGTCCTGGTGTGCAGCCCCGAACGTGCCTGGGGACACCCACCCCACTCTGATGGCACCAGAGGGACACCCTGCTGTGACCTGTCACCCTGGTTCCTACACGGAGCATTCCCCACAGCTCAGCTCCCTGGCAGGAACAGGATCCCAGGGATGCAGCCCCGCTTTCCATGGGGTTTCCCTGTGCCTGGATTTCCATGGGGTTTCCCTGTGCCTGGATTTCCATGGGGTTTCCCTGTGCCTGGATCTCCATGAGGTTTCCCTGTGCCTTGATTTCCATGGGGTTTCCCTGTGCCTGGATTTCCATGGGGTTTCCCTGTGCCTGGATTTCCATGGGGTTTCCCTGTGCCTGGATTTCCATGGGGTTTCCCTGTGCCTGGATTTCCATGGGGTTTCCCTGTGCCTGGATTTCCATGGGGTTTCCCTGTGCCTGGATTTCCATGGGGTTTCCCTGTGCCTGGATTTCCATGGGGTTTCCCTGTGCCTGGATTTCCATGGGGTTTCCCTGTGCCTGGATTTCCATGGGGTTTCCCTGTGCCTGGATTTCCATGGGGTTTCCCTGTGCCTGGATTTCCATGGGGTTTCCCTGTGCCTGGATTTCCATGGGGTTTCCCTGTGCCTGGATTTCCATGGGGTTTCCCTGTGCCTGGATTTCCATGGGGTTTCCCTGTGCCTGGATTTCCATGGGGTTTCCCTGTGCCTGGATTTCCATGGGGTTTCCCTGTGCCTGGATTTCCATGGGGTTTCCCTGTGCCTGGATTTCCATGGGGTTTCCCTGTGCCTGGATTTCCATGGGGTTTCCCTGTGCCTGGATTTCCATGGGGTTTCCCTGTGCCTGGATTTCCATGGGGTTTCCCTGTGCCTGGATCTCCATGGGGTTTCCCTGTGCCTGGATTTCCATGGGGTTTCCCTGTGCCTGGATCTCCATGAGGTTTCCCTGTGCCTGGATCTCCATGAGGTTTCCCTGTGCCTTCAGGGTTGGGTTTAAGCTGTGCAAAAGCATTTGGGGTTTGTGAAGACTTATAAGGGAAAAGCCCTGGCTCCCACCTCCTGCCAAACTCCGGGAAGCAGAAAGTGAAGCCTAAAAAAGGCATTTTGGTGTCTCTGTCCACAGAGGGAAATGTCACGGGGTGGTGGCAGCTCCAGCTGCAAAGAGGGGACTGGAGCAGAACATCCCAGTAATGTCACAGCACCGGAATCCCCCCGGGGCAGCACATCCTGTTCATTCCCAACACCAGTTTCTACAGGCTTTAGGATTAGTAGACTCATGAATCACACCCCAAATTCTGCCTTTTTACAGCTGTCTTGGTGTCATTTCGTGCACCCACGTGGGTGAGATCCCCTGCTGCCCTGGGACAGTGCAGTTCCTTGGCTGGGGTGAATGACCAGTGACTCCCAAGAGCCTTTTAGGAGTGTGAAACCCAAGCCCTGGGCACGAGGAGAATCCAGGAAGGTTTCTCACTATGTGAACTTTGCCCGGCTCGGGAACAGCCGGGGCTATAGGATTTCCATACATCCTTTCACCCACTGCCTCTGCATCCAAATCCACAGCCCAAAGCCTCCCCAGGACGCAGGGCCTGGCTGGGGCAGGCTCAGGGCTCCATGTCCCCTCCCCATGGGCAGCCCCTGGGGCTGTGCTGGGCACAGGGACAGCCCCAGTCACGCCACCTCCCCTGGGAGCCGAGTGCCTTGGCAGGGAACGCCAGGGCAGATCAAATATCAGCAGGTCCACGTGTCCCACGGATGGGAACGAAACCTAAACCTGTTGGGACGTCAGCAGGGACATGGGGCATGGCCCCTCAGCCCCCCTGATCCCCAGGGAGCCACAGGGGCCACAGCAGAGTGACAAATCCTCAGTGGAGCAAATCCCCTGGGCACGGAGCTGAGCTGGAGGTGAACCCACCCAGGCAGCCAGGGGGACGCCTGCCATCCACTGGGATTTGGCTGGTGATTCCCCCGGATCAAATTCAGCTGGATCTGGGCTCCCCGGGGTCACAGGCAGCTGGAAAGGCCTCGGTGCTCCCAGGGGAAACCTGCTCCCTGCTCTGGTGTTCTCTGGAACGTGGTGCTTTGGGGCCTGGCTCCCCCTGTCCCCAGGCAATAGGGGCTGGGGGCTCCCCCAGCCTGGGAACACCCCACAGACCATCCCCAGACCTCCCTCCACACCCACAGCCAGCTCACCCACCAGCACTGGGTCTCATAAGGAAAAAAAAAACATTTCCCCCCCACAAATTAAGGAAACCCCTCTGGGATGGGAGCACAGTGGGGACAACTCCAAGTTGTCACCGTAGGGCACATCCTTATCCCCCTCCCAACCCCTGTCCCGCCATGGCAGGAGCTGAGGCAGCCACCCCATTACACAGAAACCTTTATTCTGGGAAAAGGGGGAGCCAGGGCTGGGCCAGGGGGACAAGGGCTGCAGCACCCTGGGGGGATCAGGGACCACCCGGGGGGCTGCAGAGAGTGAGGCCACGCAGGGATCAGTCCTTGGTCCCAGCCCATGCGTGGCTGCTGCTGTGGTGTAGAGAGGGGAGCTCTGCCCACCAACCCCCCCACGGGGCATGGGGGCAGCCCGGGGACCCGGGTGGGGACAAACACCCCAGAGAGCAGCAGCAGCAGCGACAGGGAGCGCAGGGACACGAGCCAGGCAGGAGCTGCAGGCAGGAAGCCAAAGCCCAGGGTGGCACTGCCCCAAGCCCACGAGGTGGGGGCTCCAGGGGGAGGCACAAACACCTCAGGGACACGGCCCAGGGGTGAGCAGGGACACCGGGCAGCACCGGAGCCCCCGGGGCCGGCCGGGCTTAGCGGATGCTGCCGTCGCCCTCGCTGCTCTGCAGCTTCTCCCTCTCGATGGACCACACCAGCTCCTGCACAAACTTCATCTCCGAGGCCACCTGCTTGGCCAGGGCCTCGTAGTGGTTCTCTAGCTTGCGGTAGCGCCGCTTGAGCCCGTTGGCAGCCTGCACCACGCTCTTGGCCTCCTCCTGCGCCTGCTTCTTCAGAGCCTCCGTCTTGTGCAGCTCCTGCCGGATCTGCCGCAGGTCCTGGCTGATGCTCTCGTTCTCCTCCTTGTACCACGACTCCTTCTCCTCGTAGATGGACAGCAGCGCCTCGATGTCCTCCCGGAAGGATTTCTTGTTCCTCTCCAGCTCTCGGAGGCTCTCCTCGGCCGCAGCCACCTCCTCCATGACCTTGGAGAAGCGCTCGAAGTTGATGTAGGTGTTGTTGGGGGGCATGCTGGAGTGGGATTTGATGGTGTACTCCTTGAGGCGCGTGGTCTTCAGCCGGCGCCGCTCGGGCTTCTTGCAGCTGTCCTCGTTGCGGACGTTCCTCCTCTTGATCACCTGTGGCAGGGACAGCTGTGGCTGCAGCACCCACCCACAGGGCTGGGGGAGCAGCAGAGCCCCGGCCTCAGACACCCCAAAAGTGCTGATTCTTTCAGTTCTCACCTTAATCCAAGGGTGCTCCAGGCTCTGAGCGATGGTCATTCGCTTCCTGCAAACACAGCAAGGCTGGGATCAGGGCAGAGGCTTTGCTCCTCTCTCTCTGTTAAAGCCCTGGAAAAGCAGCTTGGAGCCTGTGATCACCTCTGGGGTCTGGCTGAGCCTGGCCAAAGCCAGGCAGGAGCTGCATCCAGCCCCCAACTCCTCAAACTGCCTCCCAAGAGAAACACAGGCAGAGAGGATCCCGTGGGATCCTCCTGACCCCACTGCTCCTGCCTAAACCCTGAGCCCTGGAGAGCTCAGCTCAAACCTTCCCAAACCCCAGTGGAGCTACTGCACCCTCAGGTGGATCCCAGAATTCACTCCACACAGGAGAGAGGGAGCTGCATGTACACAGCAGGTTGGGTAGGGGGGGACTGTCCCCTCTCCCAGAGGAACCCCCAGCTCTGCTCCCTGTCCCTCACTTGGGGTCCTTGACGAGCAGGCGGCGGATGAAGTCCTTGGCCAGCTCGCTGGTGTTGCTGAAATATTCCTCATCGAAGTCGTAGTTGACAGCAGAGATGTTGGTCAGGGTCTCCTGCTTTGTCTCCCCCAGGAACGGGGAGGCTCCGCTCAGCCTGAGGAGAGAGAGGGTTGGGACATCCCAAAAAGGCTCCAGCCTGAGCTGGGGAGCTCATCCTGCAGCCCTGTCCCCTCCAGAGCTGCCCTGTACTCACAGGATGTAGGTGATGACCCCGATGCTCCTGGAAGAGAGAGGGAGAGGAGGCTGCAGTCACACAGAGCTTTTGGCACGAGGGGAGATCCAGCAGCACGAGGGGACTGGCTGCTGGGGCTGTGGGAAGGGGCTCAGGAGGGGAATCACTCACCACATGTCGGCCTCCAGCCCCAGGGGTTCGTAGTTCACAATTTCCGGGGCTTTAGGGGGAAAGGAGAGAAAATGGGTTTATTGTGGGGGAAGAAAACCTGGCCCCACAGACACATCCTGGCAGCAGCACCAGAGTGCTGGGTGTCTCTCCAGGATTAATCCAAAGCTTTCAGCAGCCTGAGCAGCCCCCAGGAACGCTCACCTACAAACTCTGGGGTCCCAAAGATGTTCTTGAACTCGTTCCCAGCCTCGATCTTGTGGGCGATCCCGAAGTCGATGAGTTTGATGCGAGGGTTTGGCACGTTCTTGTCCAGCAGCATGATGTTCTCTGGCTGTGGGGGGAGAGGAGCTGGGTCTGTGGGAGCCTGTGGGAGCTGCCCTGGGCTCCACATTCCTGAGGAGAGAATGAGTGCCTCAAGCTGGGAGAGATCCCAAACACCAGAGGAGAGGAAGTGCCTCAGGCTGGGAGAGATCCCAAACACCAGCAGGAATGCACCGACCCCCACTCCTTAGTGCTGATTTCCAGGACCTCACCTGGGAGTTATCCCTGCTCCCAGTGCTGATCTCGNGATCAGCACCTGTGGCACCGGGAAAAAGGCGGGGATGTGTCCCAGGAGCTCCCAGGAGCCGGCACGGGGATCCCGACTGTCCCCGCGGGGATGCACAGCCCCGGGCCGGGCGGTGCCGCGGGGCNGAACTCAGGGTATCTGCAGCTCCCAGAGCTCACCTGGGAGCTCCCAGTGCTCAACACGGGGTGTCTGCAGCTCCCAGACCCCACCTGGGGGCTCCAGTGCTGAACTGGGGGTGTCTGCAGCTCCCAGAGCTCACCTGGGGGCTCCCAGTGCTGAACTTGGGGTGTCTGCAGCCCCCAGAGCTCACCTTCAGGTCGAAGTGTGCGATGTGCTTGGAGTGCAGGTAGTGCACCCCGTCCAGGATCTGCTTGAGGAACTGCGTGGCCTCTTCCTCGGTCAGGGATTCCTTCTCGGCCAGGAAATCGAAGAGCTCCCCTCCGGACACCAGCTCGAGGATGAGCACCACGTCGGTCTTGTTCTCGAAGATGTCGTGCAGGGTGATGATGTTGGGGTGCTGGATCTCGCGCAGGATGTCCACCTCGCGCTCGATCTCCTCGCGGCTCACGCCCCTGCGGCTGGACGACAGCCGCCGCTTCTTGATGAACTTGGCCGCGTACTCCAGCCCCGTCTTCCTCTCCCGGCACTTGCGCACGATGGCGAACTGGCCGCTGGGGAGGGAGGGGAGGGGAGGGGCTGCAGGATGGACGGGGCACTGCGGGATGCAGTTTTCCCCGCCTCAGGAATGCCGCGGACTGGGATGCGGGG
>VXBB01024671.1:62596-77103 GCA_013399915.1 Illadopsis cleaveri | reverse complement strand
GTCACAGCAACAAGCCTGACAGGGTTCAGGAAGCATTCAGACAATGTTGTCAGGCATGCAGTGTGACCCTTGGTGATGGTGCTGTGCAGGGCTAGGAGTTGAGCTTAGTCCTTGTGGATCCCTTCTAGGTCAGAGTTATCTGTGATTCTGTAACTGTAGAAGGAAGCTTAAAGCTCAGTATTTTAGGTTTGTGTTCAACCTCCCTAGCAAGCATTTTCCACTTCTGGATTCTGTTTCTGTGGGTGTTTTACAAACAGCCCTACTAGGTGCCTGTAAAGCACTCCAGAACAGGACACAGAAAAAAAGTTGCTTTAAGTTACTAGTAGAGGAGAATTTGTCTACTTATATTGCATTTGATTTCAGTGTTAGGAGTTGGGGGATGGGAATACATGAAAGGAATGTCCAGTTGAAGATGTCCTTCCTATTCTGGAAGCTAGTTTACAGTGCAAGTGCCTTTTCCTTTTCCAGTTTGGTGAATTTATTGCCATCTTGATTTAGTTAAGAGTGGACTGGGTGGGTGTTTTGCTATGCGCACTCTTTCCGAAGCACTGGCAAAGACTTACAGTAAATCCAGCTGAGTTTCCCTGAGGGTTTGAGCTGAAATTCTGACTTTCATATTAAATTAGGCATGGTTACAACACAAGAATTATTTGTGAAGTTTTTATGAAGCACATGACTTGCAAAACAGGCAACAGGGATGCAAATCATTGGTCAAAAAAATATACCCAGGATACAAGGGCTCTTATATAACTTGAAGGGACAGACATAAAAAGAAAAGCCTTCATATGTTTAAAATAAAAAACACCCACATGCCCCTCAAACTTCTTTGTGCGAGTTACCCTTGTTTGAGGATTTTACCTCTAAAAAGGGCTTCCCCTTTTTTTTTCTGAAACTTCAGGGAACTATTCCATGTATTTCAACCACACAATGTTTTGGATTTGGTTTTTTTCTGTTCAGTTGTGTTTTTGCAATACTTTAAGATACTTTGGCAAATATCTTCTGGGATGTGGCAATGATCAAAAATACTTGCTATTCATTTCCATAGCCTTATTTTTATCTATATTGCTATTATTCTTTATGGCAGGCTGCTGCTGATATTTTTGCTAGTATTTTGGGTCATTTCATGAGTGAGAATCATGGCATAAACATTGTTCCATGCCACTCCAAGCAGGAATCTCTATTAAACATTGAAATGACCCTTCAAACAGCACTTTTTTTTTTCCCCTCCAGTTCAAAATTGTGCTATACTTTGAAAATAACTCTGTCTTTGACAAGTTTAGATTGATGAGTGATTAGAGAAAACAGTGGTAAAAATTCTGGCAATTATCCATCTACACTTGAGTCTTCTTCATGGATGGATTCATGCTGGATTAATCACTTGCTTATGTCAGGATTAGCATCACTGAGTGCTTGGAGGGAAATGAAATACAGTGACATAATCATGAAGTCAGACTCTCCACATCACAAATGCAATCCATTTCTTTTACTTTCCTGTCTTGCATCATATCCCATCTGTCAGCATTTCCACATTGGTGGAAATTTATTATTTTTCTCTTTATTTTTTAGGGAGGACTTGAGTTTCAGCATGAGTGTGAAAATCCATTTCTAACCAGGGAATGTTTATAGATGTATTACTGTAATGAGTACCTGTGTTTTACCTGATACAAACCTCTGTTATGCTTACATGTTTCTGGTTTGCCTGTGAAAAAAAGGGAGATGATGAAGGGTTAATATCTGCTTGTTTTGTGATTTTTAATTGAATAGATGGGAAGCAAATACACTTTTTTATGGAGCAACTCCATGCTACTACATATACACTTGTCTTTTTATTTTTTTTATACCATTATGCATCTGTTCTTGTAGAAGAATGTTGTCATATAATATAAACTGCAGAGACCTGATTCTTTGTGACTATACCTGTTTTAATGTGATGACAGAATTTAAGCATTTTTGGATGCATAGAAAATGCTAAAATTGAGCTTACATTATGAATGTGATGGATTCATTTTAGCTCAAATATGAATGAAACCTCATGTAGCTATCTTTACTTTGTCCCAGATGGAAAACTCTAGTGATATTGGAGGTGCACAGCAATTCCCTGCCTTCACAGCCTCTTGGCTAGTTCAAGAAAATTTCTACATAAAATGTTTTGCGTTTTGTGGTTTTTTCTAATGTCTTGGCTCCCATGCAAGCAAAGTATTAAAATGTTCTTTGACTACACTGCTTTAAGATTAGGTAATGGTGGGTCTTTTGAAGTCTTTACAGAAACCTCTATCTTTGCTCCTAAAAAAATCTTAAAAACTCCTGAAAGGCAGGAGCAAGGAGTGTGAGGGGAGGAGTTAGCTTAAAGCTAACAGTAAAAAGTAGAATATGTACATAATTGAATCTCTGAAAAACTGGGTTTTGATTAAGTACAGGATAGATTATAATGAAAAGCTAACTGGTTAAACTGGGAGTTCCCATTATTAACATCATAAAAATATTTAAAATAGTATTCACAGCAAACAGGATGTCTGGTCATAACAGTGCAGCTTCAGCTGCCTGGTATTTATGCAGCTGACCTTCTGTGCTGACATCAGAGAACAGTGAGGAGCCTCGTGACTGTGAATAAGAGTCCTGTTTAATCTGCTCACACGAGCATGGTAGCTCATGGAAGAAATGAGCTAGCCTTTAAGGAATAATGTGAAGAAATGACTTAGTAGCTCCAGGGAACAGCGCATATGGCACTCCTGCTCTGTGGCCGACACATCCTTTCTCTAAACCTGTAGTTTGGCCTCCAGTTGTGGCCAGGGGAACTTTTCAATTTCTTTTTAGTAGCCAGGGTCATTTTCTTTTCTCTGATATTAAATTTGGAAGTAGGCTGTGAGTAGTATGGAGACTTTATTCCAAGTTCCTAAACTACTTGTACCAAATGAATTAGCAAACCAATAGTTAGGGGGAAATGGACTGCATTGCCCAGGCAAAAGGCCACAGTGAGCATTCTGTGCATCATGGAATACGTTCCTGCTTGACCATTTACAGTTAAGCTATTAAGAAAACACCTTCTTCAGCACAATAGGCAGGCGAACATTGCTGCAGCTTGAAGCCTGGACCAGACCGGCTGACATTTCAGCACAGAGAATTTTGTGTTCACAATCCCTGCCTATTGTGTGATGACTTACGAGAGAATCGGGCTGGCTCTGGAGAGCTGCAGCACATGGGGCTCTCATTATTGCCATATGCAAATATATTATTTGCGTTCATATTGTTGTGAAATGTGGTCAGCTGTGCCAACTGCACTTAGTTGAAATTAACCTTCTCTATTGTTGTTCTTGTTGTTGTTCTCAAAATTTACATCTCTTTCAACTGAAAAGCAGACTGCCCTGTTTTGAGGGGAAAATCTGTGAATGTAGCAAAATAAGAGGTAAAAAGTATCTAAGAATATTGATCTCAGTTTTGTGTACTAAATCCGTACATGCAGATCTTTATTTTGGCTCACTGCTAAATTCTTAGGTTTTTGGTTGTACCCTACTTTCTGATTTTTCTTCTTCTTCCTTTTAAGGAAAATGTTTGCTTACAGCGTCAGAAATTCTATTGTGTATCAGCATATGTATTAATGGCATATTTGAGATAAAAGTTATAGGCCAAGAATACCTATTTCAAATATCTCAATATCTTTTTCCCGAGCCATTTGTTTAGTGAACCTTTGAAAAGAGAGGTACAATTTTCAATTAACTGAAGAATGTACAACACTCAAATACCACACCCAGCCTGCTTAGGAGGACAGTATTTTTTTTGTGCCTACATGCCCTTGAATAGTTATGGGGAAGGTTTTGGGTTGGTGTCAGTTTATAGTGGAAAAATACAAGTCTGAAGCTATTGTTTGAGAAGACACAATGTGTGTGTGAAACCAAAACGCTGGAAGAGGATATGGTACAAGAAATTTGCCTTTCTTAAAGAAATATATCTATAGTAGTGAAATGGGATTGACCAAAAGCTCTTACCAAGTTTTGATGGCCTCTGAGATGGAGGAAGCTTTCTCCGAGATCTTAGTTATGTTATTTAAGAAGGCACAGGATGTAGTGTGTGTGTGTGTGTGTGTACATACGATTTGGCTTTCTCCCCTTTTCTCAAAACCAAAAAGAAGTGCTGTGTTTTAAGAAATGTAGCTGTACATTTGTTTCCTTGTAACTTATTTTTTTGTTTGAAAGAGGTGGTTTTAAAAAGAAATTTGGCACTGCTGCTTTTTTGACCTTGTTGGGAAAGTGTGTTTAATTCCTGTTAAGTCCTTGCTTAGTTCTCTTCAAGAATCATCTTTGTGTGCCATCGATATCTCAGCAAAGTGAGCTAGGCTTGCAGAAGACCAAACACGTTTGGGTCTAAGACAGGGAGAGGATGTGGATTTAATTCTGAAAAGATGGGTTGGTCTACAGAAAATGTACTTGACACCCACAAAAGTACATGTATACTCAATGTTCACACCATCTCTTAAGCTCAGGTATGTGTTTTCTTGAGATAAAGTGTGTTGCTTAGAAGTTGCATGGCCTTGTCATTATCCCTTTATCCCTCCTGCAGAGAACAGTCACTGTTAATTTTAGTTCCTTTCAGGGTTCTTTGGCTTCCCTGGCAGCTTTTTTGGCATCTAAGCTAACTCTTTATTTGTTTTGTATAAATATCCGCAATTTGCCTAAAAAATCTGTTTGTGCTGTGGTCTGGGCATTAACTGATGCATTTAGACAACAACAGCTCTTTGTTTTACCCTAAAGCAGTGTTTCAGTTGTCTACTAAAACTTCATAGTCTAGTTGCAAGATGTCAGAGGCTTTGATGTTCAACAGAAAAAACTTCAGTCACCTCTTCAACTGCCATCAACAGCCAGCGTTCTCTCTGCTAGAATTTGGCATGTGCATAGCAGAATGGCATTGCTGTGGCCCATGTGAAGTCTGTGAGCTCATGTCCATCCTGCAAGTTGGGACATAAATAAAACTGTATGTAATTTGTACTGTGGGAGGAAATCAGATTACCCCTCAAAGTATGGTGCTACTGTGCTCAAGAATAGGTAGTATATGAGTAGTAAGGCTTTTGAGTAGTAAGGCTCAGAGCAGAATGTTCTGGGGGAAAAGGTCAAAACTTTTGCTGAATACTTTGGTTTGGGACTTCGATTTTAAAGAGAGCTTACTGGGGTGGGTGGGTAGGGGAATTAAAATGAGTAGAAAAACTCAGGAAAAAGTTATACTTTGATTCTGGTGGCCTGTGACAGGAACTGCTTTCCTGTGGCCTCAGTGAGTGCCTGAACTGAAGTGAAGCAGTGGTATTCACAGGAGCAGTGTCCAGGGGTCTGCGCCTGGCTGCACTACTGGGGTTTGTTGTCCTGAGAGGTGTATGATGCAACCTCAACGTCTCCCAGGCAGAATATTTGGTAGACTCTGTTTCCTCTGTGCTTAGGTGAAGGTTAATGGCAGCAGCATTGTAGAAATCACTGTTGTCTTTATTTGTGTTCTTAGCTGGTTTCCTTAAGGTGAGGGAAACCAGAAGGAAATACTGCATTTAAGTCAAATTCTGAGAGAAGGGCTTTGTCCTCTTAACAGAAATGTACCAAGACAGCAATATTTTCTTTCTTTGAGATCTTCTTCTTAAAAAAAAGGCAGCAAACCATGCAACTGTTTAACTAGCTGTAATAGTGCACTTTTTTGCATTAATGTCAGAGCACTTTGGTCATAGGATCTGTGCTGAAGCAGTGAGTTCATTCTGATCAAAGGATATTCAACTGGGTATTTTAATTTACTCTTTTTAGGTGTATGCTTTCTCCCATGACAAAACATAACAGATCCTCTGTGACACAGGGAGTCAGTGAGAAGTGATACCATCTGGAAATGCGTCTTACTTGTAGAAGAATGATCCGTGACCTTTTATCATGTGATAATATTGTAGGAAGACAAAAAGAAAAAAATATTTTGTGGTTTTGTTACTGATCACTTCACAAGTGTGGTCCTAGAATTTTTAAAAATGCCTAAGGTTTTTATGGTTTAGTTGTTCATGTGAGATAGCCACTGTGTTTTAATGGCTTGTGTTCTCTGCCCCACAGACTGAACAGCACAATATTACCCACTTTATTCTATGGCTTTTTCCTTCCCCATGTGTAACTTGTTATGGTTCAGCTAGTGTATATTATTTCAAACCTCTTTTTGCATAGAGAATATCTGTAAAAGTGAGTGTGGAGAATGTCCTTTGAATACTGATCTGTCAGAATTTAGGCACTGGAAAATGCTCCTCTCCAGAGCTTAACTGTTAAGCAGTGTTTCAGAGTTTCAGCTCTGTTCTGATGTCAAAGGATGAGGATCCATTCCTGAATTATTTCTTTGTTCCTTTCTATGTTACCGACACAAAATGCAGTTTAATGCCAATGACCCTAGTATCAGCAATGACTTTGGGAAATAACTTCCATTTTATTCCATACTTTAGAGAAGTTCTTTCTACAAATGTAGAATCCTCCTCAGCTTAGTTTTGGTCTCCTTGCCCTCTGTCAAAAACCAAAAAAAACCCCAACCAACACAAGCAGCACAAAAAATGAAAGGTGTTTTGTTTGGGATTTTTTTCAGTGTTGCTTGGGCTGACAGAAAATACCAGGGTTTTCCCAATATCTTGGACTCTTCCTTCATAATGGAGGGATGATTTTTTTTTTTTTTCCTGAATATGGTCATTCTAGAACCTGAGGACTGAAGCCTGACTTTTTCTCTGCTGTCTTCAATTGACACTGTGAAATATTTAACTGTGACTATCCCAGTGGTAAGGTAGTGGCAAGTAAATAGAACTTCTGTAAAATTATTTTCTGCTTGAGAAAAAGGGTTTGATTTTGATGATGCCCAGGGTGTTGCATCTGAAATTCTACCCCATGAAAAGGGTGGTGGCCCAGGAGAGTTGGCAGTGGAGCCTTTTGCATCTGCAGTGGTTAGTAGATTCCAGGTTGACACTAGGAATTACCATCTCCTTGTGTTCTTGAATGTGCATTGTTGTATGGGTTTTATGGACACTTGACAGCATTATGTATCAAAACTTGCTGGTTTTAAAATGAAATATACTGCTTGGATTATGCACTGTTGTTGACTAAAACAGATTTGTTCTTACTGCTTTAGTTGCTGTGTCCTTTTAGGGTGGGATGAGAGGAAAGCATGGTTTGCTTTGTGCATGAATCTTGCTTTCCTATTTTCAAAATTGGAAATTGGTATAAACTTAGAAATGTCTGATTTTGGTGCTGTCTTACTTAAGTCATCTTATCTAAGTAGTCTTTTGCTGTAAAGTTGTCAGGAGAGCCCTTCAACTTTCCTAGATAGTTGAGTATGGTAACTTCAAATACAGTTACTTTATTCTAGAAACAAAGAGGAGAGGGCTGTGCTTATCAGCTTTCAAAACACTATTTTACTACTTTGGGAAGATATGAATACTTTTAAATAATTTCATATTATTAAATCCATTCACATATTCTTAATCCATTACATACACAGTGAATCACAAATCAAAACAGAATTGCTGGTGTGTTTCACCCTCATTAGAAGAAACTCATTTTCACATGGACCCAGGTGTTACAGGGGACACAAGCTCCACCATGTCCTACGGCTATTTCAGGAAGACAAGGAGACACCATTTATAGCAGATACTGCAGTGGAGTTGGCCTTTGTGCCCATCCAGAACTTCAAGAGCTTCATGATCCACTGGTTGTGTGGTTGTCACTGAGAGATGGTAACATAACTGGGAGGTGCAACTGTGCAGTTGTGTTGGCCTCATGATGAGGAAAGTTGCTCTATCACAAGATGTCTGCAGCATCAGGTGAATGTTATTGTTATTTTAGATATATTTAAGCTGGTCAGTAGGAAAATACAAGTAACCTCTTCATTATTTTTTGTCAAAGTGACAGTTGCAATGGACCAAACCTCTGCTTTTTTACTGCTGATTCAAATGAATAGTAGTTGCTATTAGCAACTGAATGGCCAAACTGGATTTAGTCAGAATTACAAAGTTTCCCTAGCGTCAAAGTTTTATTGGCAGTCTTAGTAGCTCACAGTATTTCTATTCCTCTCTTCCCACCATGTAAACTAATGAAGCTAATTTTCTTTCTGGCTACTTTCAGGAGGTATTAAAAATTATGTTTCTAGTTTGCAGCCAGGATTTATTTAAGGAAAAGAAAGGAGGAGGCAAATTTGCCTTCAGGGGACTTCAATAAAATCTCTTTCTTGTCTTTTCTTTCAAGCTTCTCTCTAAGTCTTTGAGCACCATGACAAGGTCAGAAGTCAGCCTGGAAATAAATTCATGGAGGAGCATTACTGAATATTTAAAAATACCTTCTTTAGCTTCTGATTTGCTTTTATTTTAAAGGTTTTTTTTTAAATCTTGCAGTATTGTGATCATATAAAATATAAAAGGTTGCAGCCTCTTCAGACTCTGAGGTGTGGACATTCTTGAAAGAGTTTTTCTGAATTGTTTTTGCGACTGTTGTGCTGAGGAGCAGACTTCTATTTCAGAAATTGAAACAAGTATCACTGGTTCCAATATCATATGTATTTCATTAAAAGTAAGTAGTACCACACAGAATATTCTCATGGTGTTGCAGAATAAGAGAACAGTATGGTTATGCTTCTTTTCAGATTCCAGGTTAAAACTGTTAGGTGTTTCAGGTTAGTGGTTTTACCCTCAGCCTAACAAAAAGCCTGTGCTTTTGTCTGCTGTTGATCATATTTGGATGTATCAATGAATTTCTGAATCTACAATCCCTTAAATAATCCTGTTCACTAAATGTGGGATGGTCTGAGGGCATAGTTGTGTAATGTAGCATGAATGATTTTTGTTTGACAGATGTCAAATTATAAGACAAGGAGTAATGAATACAAATTGAAAGAGGGCAAAATTAGGTTAGATAATAGGGAGAAATTCTTTGCTGTGAGGGTAATGAGACACTAGAACAGGTTGCCCGGGAAGGTTGTGGATGCCCCAGCCCTGGCAGTGTTTGAGGCCAGATTGGATGAAGCTCTGAGAAACCCTGGTATAGTGAGAGGTGTCTCTGCCCATTGCACAAGGCACTGAGGACTGCATGATCTTTAAGGTCCATTCCAACCCCTTAACTTTATACGAATCTGTGATTTGAATGAACTTAAAAATGTAGCTTTTATTTGGTTGTCTTTGAACAGAGGTAATACAGTCATATAGAACCATGTTCAACGGTGACGTGGAAGGACTGCAGAGAGGAAATAGCCATGTCTAAAGAACCTGCTCTGATTTTGTGTTCTGTGCAATCATAGCTCACATATGCAGCTCAGAAATAACAGGAAGGGCAGCTGAGCCTGAGCTAACAGAACACAGGCACTTGGTTTCACATATTCTGGAGTGATTTGGTTGCTAAATTAATACCTACTTATCTGACTGCTGACTCATAGAAGAATTGGCATCATTCAAAAAGAGATGCTTTTGAGCCTAATTTCAGCAAGTTAATGTGGCCTAACCATGCTAATTGTGCTTTCTATTTCTGCTGAATATGCTGCTGCAACAAAAGGGAGCTAGACTGTGGTAGTCAGTGGGCTATAGTACCGAGGCTGGAGTTAAAAAACAGTGCTAAGTAGGATTCCTGGTACTTTGAAAAATCATAGAGTTGCCAAATAGGTTGGGTTGGAAGAGACCTTTAAATGTTATCTGATACACCCTCCTGTCCTGGACAGGGACATCTTCAACTAGACAAAGAGTGTCTGTACTTCCTACACTTGCATCTATGTATTTGCTGCAAGCTTGTGCCTTAATGGGCTTAATGAATACTCACTAGGAATTTGTTAAGCCACACAAACGTCAGATCAAGCCAAACCAGAGCACAGAGGTTTTAATTTCCACTAGGGTCCAGATTTAGTTTTAAACTTAAAATTAGGACTGAGGCTTTGCCCAAACTGTCAATACTGTGCAACAGATTATGCTTCTTGGAGGGAGATCCCTGTGGGCGGGTTGTGCAGAGCTGTGCCAGCTCTCCTGTAAACAGGCTCCCAAGAGCAAAAACCCTTCCTTCACTTTGCCAGAGTAATGCAGTGCAAGAAAAAGATCTGACTGTGTGTTTCCATTGTACAGAGGGTTTCTGTGGCTCCTTGTTGTCTTAGAAATAAAGTCGTTTTACTGTGACATAAAGCAACATGATAGTAACTTCTTTTGAGCAGATGTTGGGATTATTGTGGTTTATTTTTCTGAGAAGGAAACTTCTGTTAACTTCAGGTTTTGCGAAGCCTGATACAACTTGACATGGGGAGAAAGCCATAGCCATGGGAGCAGTAGGTTATCTTTACAGGCACAGCATGTAAAGTTGTCCTGGTGGGGCCATTTTTATATAGTTCTTTTGATCATGTCTGTGTTTTGGTCTGCTCGCAAACACTGCATTTACAGTCATGGCCACGTGAATGATCTGAAAGATTATGTGATTGTTATGGGATTAAATTACTCACTGAGATTTGCAGTGAATAAATTCTGGATCTCTTGCTTGCAAATAAAGTTATTTCTCTGAAAATACAGTTAAAAGCATATAGATACAATGTTTTTACCTAGTTGCACAAATTTGCCTAGCTGTGTTACCTGGAAATCAGGAACTCTTCGGGATCACAAACTGCTATAGTTTCCAGTATATAGCATGCCTCTGTGAAAACACAGTGTCCAGTTCTGTCTTGTCGAACATGTTTTTGTGTTACAAACATGCTCTTGCCTACACCCAGACAATGTTCTCTTTCCTTAATAAAAGGAAAAATGCAGTATTTCCAGAAAGGCATAAGTTAAAAAGATACCTGCATATCTTGATTACTGTGCAATAAGCAGAGGAAGTGATTTTAGTTCTTGCCACTTGCAGAAGTATTTTTTCTGAATGAATATATTCTCTGAATTTTCAGACATTAGGTAATAGAATCTTTTCCTGTTTATTTTGGGGAATGTTAAAGTGTAGTTTACAGAGATATGCCAATTTCTACTGAAACTTTAATTTTTTATTTCTAGGAGTGCAGCCAGTTTCATCTTACAGTATTTCCTGACCTGTGTGTTAAATTTTCATTTTTAAGAGAAAGCTGTGAAGAACATGAGAGCAGGGAGTGGGGGTCAGGAGCATGTGTGTGTATGGTGGTATTGCTTGCCATCTATAGATAGCAATTTGTGAGTTTAAATAAAATACCAGCCAGGAGAAATATGATGTATCAGCTAGAAACAGCAAGCAATTCAACTCAGGATGATTATTATGGTGAGAGTACTTGGGCATTTCCCATGGCTGTTTTTCTCCAAGTGATAGAAACATCTAGTTGTTTTTTCTTGAAAAAGAGTGCTAACAATGCACTAGCCATGCCATGAATTTTTGCATAAGAACAAAACATCTCTTTGTGTCCTGCTAGTAGACTGTTAGTGGGTTATCTTCTGATACCTGCCCTCATGTGGATAGCAGGAGTGCATGCAAAAAAGAACAGTAGACTTGACTCTCTGTACTGAGAGTCTAATTACACATACCTTGATCAGTGATTTTGAATATCTTAATTCATTGTTTGAATTTGGATGTCAGTATTTACCTTCCATTTTGAATGGAATAGTGGAAGTCCTACAATTAGGAAATTTAACAGAGTCATGTGTCTTGATTTTTCCAGTTGTCTTAAAGGAAAGAGTCCTCCATGTAATTATGGAAGAGCTGTGGGGAAGAAGTGCATTTATTCAAAAACTGTTCGGAAAGTCTCTGAAAAACATTGTGAGACTTCAGTTTGTGCCTCATAGATTATCTATTTTGACATTTTTGATCGTAGTTTCTGCCCTGCCTTTTGTTATTCAGAAAATGAAGTCTTCTATGCACAAGAGAAATTACCAACTACTACTTTTAAAATTAAAAGTGGTCCTGGACTGAAAGTTGATAGAATCATAATAGCAATAATCATATATTAATTCTTTTATTTTATCATATATTAGTTATTATTGTCGCTGCTATTAAATGTAGAACTTGAAAGCTGGCAATAGGGGAAAAACAAATTAGACTTCTCAGTGTTGGGGTGCATTATTGGCAGAGTCTCATCAATGTGGGGAATACAGCAGATATTTTCTCACAGATGGTAATTTGGCACACATGACACACAGGAGGATCTGAATTCTTCCACTTTTCGGTCTCTGGGCAATCTACACAAGTCCAAAAACTTAATGTAATTGGATAACAGTCTAATAGTACAAATCCCATGTGTAATTCCTAAGCTAAGGCAAAAAAATTTTCAGCATACCCTAACTGTGTAGCAGATGTGGCTGTAGAACTAGAATTGTGGTTGTGAGCTACTGGATACTTCATCTTTCTGTAGAAACACTGTTCAGGAACAGCTAAATTAATTTAAGTGAAAACAAAATCATGCACAAATTAGATTAGTATGAGTCTGCAATGAGAGTTCCTATTGCAAATGTCTGTTGCAAATACATGTTTATCTTAAATTGCTGCTTCAAAGAGAGGTTTTTTTTAAAATGGTATTAATCTCCTTGAATAGTGTCATACTGAGAAAGCTGCAGTCTGAAGGATTGAATGCAGGGAACAGATGCATCAGGGACAGGAGTGGTGCCGACTTCTAACATGCTCATCCATAAGGACCACCTACAGGGAGGGAGTGTGTAATTCAATTTCCACACTCATTCAATCCCATGTCTTTCAATGTTGATAAACGTTGGCAGCTTTTGCCATATGGGTGGCTTTTCCAGTAGGGGCTGGACTGAGGCAACTAAACTAATTTCACCTAGCTATCTTTTTGTTTTATTGGTTGGTTTGGTTTTGGTATTGCCTTTGTTGAAAAAGAAGCTATAAATAGTTAAGGCTTTCTCTCCCATTTGGTAAATCTTTTTTTTTTGCATGCAAGATCATGTGCCAAAAGTACATTTATCCTTTTACAAAGCTGGAAGTACATAGAATATGTACTGTGAACATATTTCCTTTAACTCAGAAGCCAAGATTCACACAGCTTACGAGGGGGCTCATCTGTCCATATGAATTTGCTCCTAATTCTGATAAGGAATACTACAAAAAATGGAGAAAATCCCATTCTGCCACTGCAGTACAAGCAAAAATATTGGAGATATGACTATGTAAGGATGTCAGGACTGGCCTCAAAGTGTGTGTATAAATAAAAAGCTGTAATTTTCCTTATGCAACGAATTATTGTAACAGTACATTACATTTTGGGTTTATAGCTGAGATACAAATTTTACACCTTTCAGAGTTTCCTCATGCAGATTTGGTTGTTTAGTTGCTGAAGTCAAGGCTTAGCATTTGTCTATTTACCTTCATGATGACAAATAGTTTCTCTAAAGCATTTAGAGATATCTAAAGTCAATTTACTGGAACAAGTTTTTTCACTGGCAGATCTCCAGTGATCAAAATATATGTCAGAAAATGCTTTGACAATACATGCTTCTTATGCACTGGTTACATGTTTTCTTGGTTTAGATTCCATAGCAGCTTCCTGCTGGTTTCTAAAAACCTTCTGTGGTACAGTTGGAAAATATAACTACTGAATTTCATCGTTTTATTGGCATGTAGGTTACATAATTTTGTGCTGCTCTGGACATATATATTATTTTGAAACCTTTTTATTCCTATATATAAAATTAGTTTGACCAAACAGTATACTTGGTATTGCCAAATAAAAATTGACACAGTGTGCACATGTCATCAATAATAAAATCCGTGAACAAGGTGTTTGGAAATGTGTAATGCGTTGACTTCAATCTCTGCCTAATTTGAGCAAGTCTGTTCCCTGCAGCACTATGTTTTATGTTATGCTCTTTCATGTTTTCATGTTTCAACATTGCACTGAAAGTTTAAAAGTTAACCAAAGAATATAAAATGTCAAAATAAATATGATCACAGTGTGTGTGTGTTTTAAAATGATTACTCAGAAGGTGTTGTATACTCCACCCTACAATCCTTGCAGATGAGTTTCACTGAAATCTATGGTAATTTTGTCTCAACAAGTTCTGCTGCTGAAATCGTGATTGTTACGTCTGAAATTTTAACGTATAAATCTAGAGCAAAGCAAAGCAGTTGCAGCTCAGATTCCCTAGTTTTCTAAAAACTGAACAGGTCTGGTTTAGACAGTCCACACTGCATAATGAAAAATAAAGTCACTATTAATGTTCACAACTAAAACTTTTTTGATGTTAATATTGCCAGATACAACTTGTCACCTATTTTTTATTTTTTCTTTTTCTTTAACTTTATTGTTGCAAGATGGTTCTCTGGTGTCCTCTTCAGAAGTTTTAGCATGAAGTCGGTTTAGTCAGATCTGTTACGTCAGAATTCATCAGCTGTTACAAGTATCTGGTCAATATATTTTGTTTAAAGTTTATTGTTTGTTCTTAATGTTTGTATGGATTTACAATTTTCCCAGTAGAAGCATTGCATTACATGCACACCTGTCAGAAAAATAGTGCAGAACTATACTAGCTTTTTTACATTAGTTCCTGCTAGTTTGCTCTGCAAAACAATTTGTTTGCAAGTTGTGATGAAGCTGCAAATACG
>VXBB01024671.1:41553-62488 GCA_013399915.1 Illadopsis cleaveri | reverse complement strand
TCTTGTTCTCCATTCAAGGTCTAATAAAATCTGTATTTAAAAATGTGCTGCATAGGAGTTTTTCTGTGTATTTGTTGGTTTGTATAATTGGGGAAATTGGATTTATGGTTGGAGTCACTGTAGCATTTTTTCTAGAGTTGCAGTGTATCAGGAGCAGCAACTAATTTTAAATACATGGCCAAGCTCTCTTGTGCTGAGTTAAGGTGTCTGGTGTTTATCTAGTGTGTTTTTTTGAAGTGTCACATTATATAATTTAATTATGTAATTGTATGGGTAAGCTAATAGAGCTGGAAAATTAGCATCACAGTTAATGTGGAAAAATGCAGAGATGTGATTTGAGCCTGTAGTCTCCAATACTTGACTTTCTCTCTAATATTGTTTTTCTTCTTACTTTTATTGAGTAATAAATGCATTTCACTGAAGAGTACTTCTGCCTTTTGTAATATGGTACTTTAAACACACCTCTGAGGATTGTTCAAATATAAGCTAATTGTGGCCTGTTGAAGGTTTTTGTCTGAGAAATAAAAATAGAAACAGAAATGGAAATACAAAGAAATCAAAATAGAAATAGACATATGGGGTTGTTTCATAGTAATTACCAAAATTTTACTTTTGTTTATAGACACCTAATTATTTTTAAATTTTCTTTTTATTAAAGTTTATAAATTAAAATATAGTCGAAAATTAATAACAGCAAAATATAGTTTTACAAAGTCATTTGTAGGTGTTAAGTGGCATCATGTTCTGCCTTGAATTGTGCATTACTCTGTATTACAACTTTGAATTACAACTGAATTTAGTTGTTTCAACCACAAATAACAAAAATTTAATTGTAGTGATTCCCAATTTCCAGAGATGTTTGGCTGTTTCTCTTACATAAACAGCACCGCTGAGAGCAGTTAGCCAGAACTCCGGCGAGTTTGGAAATGGCTTTTGAAAACCAAGTAGGAGTATTTTCTGCCGGTGAATGCCGCCGGCACGTGTGGCTCCCGCTCGCCGCCGCCGGCGGTGGCCTCGTGTGCGCGCAGCCTCTTCTCAGCTGCGGTTTGTTCTGCGGGGTTTCAGCTCAGCCCGTGCCGCCCTCCGCGCACTGCCTTCTGCCCATACCCCTCCCGAGGAAGTGCGTGCTCGTAACCATATAGAAAATGTGGGAAAATGATAAGCGAGATAGAGTTTCAACTTCAGATACATTGAAATACCGGAAAAAAATATTGGTGCTCTAGAAAGTGGTGAAAAGGTGGAATGTATGAAGTCTCAGAGGAAAGACAATTTCATTCTGTCAGTGGATTTTTTTTTCCCCGTAGTTTTTGCTTCCCATAGTGTTTTCTTTCTAAATTCTGTAGCGCAAGTCTTTGTTACTATCCACTCCCTCTACAAATCCAGGGTTCCAACTGAACAAAGTATGTTCATTTTCCTTTTTTTAAAACCTCAGCCTTATATAAAAATATGTAAGGTTCTCCCCAGCTTTGACACCCTGTCAGATTTTGTAGTTTTACAACCCAGTTTCCTGGAGAGGGTTTTTAAAAAATTGTTACTGGTTTGTGTTTCTTTTTCCTCTTCCCTATTGCTGTGTGAGTAATTTAAAAACAAAACAAAACCCGACTGGAGGAACTGACTGTGCATAGGAAACAGTGAGATGTCAAACATTAAGTAAACATTCCGAAAACAGAGGAAAATCCAATCACTCAAACCAAAGGAAATCATCCCAACCAAGCAACCCAATGTCTATATAATAAATAAATAAAATTAAAAAGAAAAGAAAAAATGTGTTACTGTAAAAACTCACATTTTTCTCTTATGAATGATCTACAACATGTTCTTTAAAATACAGACAATATTTGATTTAAACAGTAGCAGGTATGAGTGGAAAGGGGAGAGGCATTCAACAAACAACTGGCTAAAAGCCACCTAAATTATGTTTTCCCATGATTTTGAGGTCTCAGCAGCCTGACTCACCAGCCTCCATTCTATCCTTTGCAATTTTACATACTCAAAATCTAGATTAAACTAATCTGTCTTGCTGTCTTCAGCTACAGTTTAGAGCTGTGCTGTGATACTGTGCATGTGTGTATCACCACAGTATCACCGGTCTACAGAGAGAGCACTTACTTGGTGGAACTGGAAACCTGAGCTTTAAAAAATAAATATATAAATGGCAGTACTGTATACATTGAGAGGCCCTTAAATTGGTTTCCTTACTGTGAGCAGCAAGGGTTGTCATTTGCAAGGTTGCTAAGCATAAATCAGTAATTTTCAGTGTTCAGGCCAATAAGCTCTAATTGGCTTGGCAATACAAATTTAGCCACGTAAATGCTAAAAACACCAGTCAGGACAGTTTGGGGTTTTGTCTGTCTCCTGCTGCACTACCACTCCTCTCCCCTGACCCTCCCTCCTCTGCCCCTACTTTACTCTTCAAGTCAATTCCAACTGTATGGTCAGAGATGCCAAGGGGACTGAAAAAAGGGAAAATAAGTTTTCCAGAGAAAAACAGTCCTAAGCACTGTATGAAATTTAGGCAGCTTTGTGGGAAAAAATTGCTTTCTGTTAATATCACAACATGACTTTGTTGTCACCTTCTTGTTCTTCCCCTTGAGACACATCTCGGAAAGGTTGAGAATCCCTATTTTGCTCCATGCAGATACATTCAACACTAATCAGTATTGTAAACACTATGTTTCTGTTTGGGCAAACTATTTTTTTACAACAAAGGGTAATGCAGAAAGCAGTATGTATTGGAAAGGCTGCTTATTTGTACTGGCTTTGTTAATGATACAGACCTGCTGAAATACAATTGCTGTATTTGTTTCTTCCAACCAGACTGCCTATGAGCTGGGCTTGGTGTTATGAAATCACAGAGACCAGCACTTGTCATTTACTGTAAGCGTGCAAATTATATAACATTCAGAATTAGCAGAAACTACAGTTGCAAGGGACTTTTTCCTTTCATTGCTTTTATTTGCATTAAAATTTTCTTTGCAATAAAACAAAATGCAGTTATTTTGAAGATTGCGAAATATGTGCTGTCCTTGACAAACCTTGGTGCACTTGGTTTTTAGGCTATTAACATAAAAGGCTATGTTCATTGACTATGGTTTCTGGAAGTCAGTGCACTAGCACCTGAAATTAAGAGTCCCTCTGCAAATGGACACACTCATCTTGTTACAGAAAGCAAGAGGGTAACATTTCTTCTTTTGGTTTTGCCTTTTAGAAATGCAAATATATTCAGAGGCAGATGAAAAAGTGGTTTACTTCTACATGGTTACTGCCCCTGGAATTGTAAGATTTGTCAAAACTAGTTTTGTGTTGCTTAATGCCAAAATTAAAATTTCTAATTCATGTGATTATTAGACAAGAGATAATATTCCCAGAAGATCACTGAATAAAAACGGCTATAGTGTGCAAAGGGAGTAGGGAAGGAAAGAAGTGGAATATGATCACCAACAGCAAGACGTAATTGCAAGGGTGGAGCATATCTAAGATTGGTTGGTGATTGGATTTAGATTAAGAAGAAGAGTTTGTGTATTTAGTCTGAGAGAAGACAAATATTAGAAGCACAACACAGCTGTAATCAGGTTAAAGGACTTCGTGCTCTTGCTTACAGAGTGGAACTGAAATTGCATTTGCAGTAAGTACGCTCTTGTCTTTTGGCCTTTTTAGAGTAACAGTGCATGTCTTTTTATGCTTTTCCAATTCTTGGAGTAACACAGCTATTACGGGTTACAGCACTCATTTTGAGTATCAGTGAAATTCCTTTCATGTCACTGTCTTACTTCTATTGTCCATTTACAATTAGAAATTGATAAGAAGTTGGATTTATCATTAATCACTTGTTTTAAGTGTGTTTATGAAAGAAAGGCACTGTCTGTTGCAGGGTTCAATCACAACTGAAAAAACTCAGCTGAGAGTGTTTTACCTGCCAGTGCCAGACTGGGCAGTTACAGCACAGCTGGTATCTGTTCTGTGACTTTAGGAGTATATGAAATACAGACTTCTTTAGGAAAAGGTTACAGGGGGAAAAATATTTCTAATACACATGTAATCAGCTTGCTGTGTCTGTTTGGATTTTTTTTCAAGGTAATTTTTTTAATGGTGAAATCTGTGACAGTTTAACGTGCTTTTCCTTCTTTAAAGTGGATTTGTGCAGAGATAACTGGCAAAATGAAGACATCCACTGATTCATAGCTAAGCAGATTGTGGGCAGCAGTTCACCCTCTTAACAATCAATGGTGAAATAACTATGAAGAGAAACATATATCGGTGTACAGTGCCTGCTTTGCTTAGGCCTCTACAATGTATCCACTCTGCCTGGGCAGTGGTTAATTTGCAGAGGTGCTGAGTGTGCCTAGTTTCCAGCTTTCTGGGACTTACAGGTATGTATCCATCTGAGAGTCCGTGCTGCAGCGGCTTCCCAGGCTGGAGTCAGTGGTGCACAGAAACTGCAGCAGATTGTTGGAGCTGAAATGTCTGTGTTTGAAAATACCAGGGTAGTAAAAAGTGTTAAATTTCCAATAAGTTGTTTATTTTAGTGTATTTTAAGGCTGGGCCAGCTAAAGTTTTATACAAACTAATGACTGTGTTAGAGAATAAGCAGCTGAGAATAAGCTGCTGAGAATAAGCAGCTTTTAACAGAAATTGGTCTAAGTCTGTATAATACTATGCTTTGAGCTAGTTTGAAAAAGCAATAACTGTACTATCACTGCAAAATTCTACAGTTTTTAACAGTTCATTTATTAAGCCCTCTAATGTCATTGTGAAAGGTACATTTAAGAGGGCCAAATGCATAAACTAGTGAGCCAAGGGTAGGCTGCTGCTTTCTGTGGAGGTACTCGTGCACATCAAGTTAATTACACCTGAGTGTTTGGAGCATTGGGCCCATGAACTGTGATTGTCATGGGATGTAGGTGATGATGTGGCTGGGATTTTGAGGCATATTCAGGGTATTACTTTAAGCATGGGAAAAAAACCGGCACAGCAAGCTAAATATCTACTGCCTAATTTGAAAGAAAAGAGAAAAGTGCTATTGGTTTTGGTTTGGTTTTTTCTGTTTTTAAAGATGAAACTATGAAGGGTTTATTTTACCAGTGGAAAGTATTCCTTAATCATAGTTTTTTACTCTATTACCATAGCTTTCCTAATTTCAAAGATTTGCAAATGTCATTAGACTTAAGCTAGAGTAGTCATCTGTCAGGTTTTCATTTCTTAAAAATAGGAGTTCAGTGATAAGACACTTGTCTTAAATCAGTAAGATACCTTGGAAATTTTATCTGGAAAAATAATAAAGTAATATTTTTACAATCTTTTATAAACTGAGAACTTTAATGCCGAGTTTCTCACTGGACGGAAATTTTTACTGTGAAGTTATAAACATGTGTGAACTGCAGTCTATAATGGAAACTTAAGGTTCGTTTTTCCTGCAGCAGCACACACATTTCTAAAATGAAAGAGACTGACTTCACCAAAAGAAAAGAGCTGATAGAGTAGCTGCTTGCCTTTGCTGCTTAAGAACAAGACCCATACTAAGCAGATATTTTGCTTGTACTGTGGAATAGGTTGCCTCTCAGTATTCAAAAACATTCATTACTTACCTTAAATTAGGTTTAAATTATTGTTATCCAGCCATTCCATAAATTAGTAGTGGGATTGCACGGTTTAAAACTTCTGTGTGAGTAACTTGGCATTGTCGATGTGCATTGCAGGTTCTCGCTGAAGCCAACTTTCCAGTCAACTATTTCCATAGTACGTAAGATTATGAATTACTGTTGAAGTACTGTACTAGTGGTTATCCAGCCATTCGTATTATAAATAATACTCTGCTGCTGCACAGTTGGCCCACTGCTCACTGGCATTATCTGCTTGATTGTTTTAACATTTTTATGTAAATTAAGTGATGAAGTGCTGGTCTTACTCTTCTTACTAGAAAAAATAATCCCTTGAAGCTAATGGGAGCTCACCTACCATAACAAGTATGTAATGAGCCCATAGGTCAGCAAATTTTTCAAGTCTCCTTGGAGGTCAGTGTTCTTTCTTCCCCCTGCTTTCCTAAAGAGGTAGAAGTGAAATAGCATGCAGCCCTGGAAATAAGTAAGTGACTGCTGTTTGGTGGAGGATGGGCTCCCCAGCTGTCAATAGCAGTGATTTTCTCAAATCTGCCTGTTTACTGGGAAGTCCTGCGGTGGCCCATCCTGGTTCCTCCAGGTCCATGTACAAGGGCTTAAACAGGATGTAAAATACCTGGAGTGGAACCTAGAAATGCATAGGTCAGGATATAGAGTGCTCTCTGCTTAACATGCGTTAGGTTCTTTGCTAAGGGGAAAAGTAGTATGGAAAGGAATGGCAGCAAACTGAATAGTTTCTCTGCACATTTGCAGAATAAAAATTAACAACTTTAGTCTGGGGGTTTTGGTTAAGGATTTATTTTAATTTTTTTGTAACAACTGCTTTTACCATTGCTTTCTCAGTCATTTGTAAAGCATTGGAAATGTTCAAGTATCTTTAAAAATGAAGGTTGTAGTAAATTATTGATGGAAAATATGGTAGAAAATCTCTATTTGAAAATGCAGAACCTAGGATGCTCTTTGATTTCAGCATGAGAACTTGTCTTTGTTTCTGCTTCTGGAAATCAAGTTGCAGGTACTTCTATTTTATGTTAAGTGATTCCAGGTACTCTGCAATGTGATGCATAAACCTAATGGATTGAGGGCATGAAATCAAGTTGCTTTAAACACTTCACTGAATCTTCCTTACAGATGCATAAAAACCAACCAATCAACCAAACAAACAACAAAAAAAATCTTAAAACACCACCACCACTGTTTGGAGACAAGTAAAAAAAATTGTAGATTTATTACATGAGGATATCTTTATATACTTACATGCATACACCAGTATTACAAAAGCATAAACAATTGCATGCAATTAATATAATTAAAGCTTCTGGTTTTACTTCAGCTGTGAGACTGAATTTATAATGGAGTCTGTGCCTTAAATGTCATATTTTTATTCTTACCCCTTTATCAGCTTAGTAGTTACTTAGTATGTCTAAAATATTTTTTATGTTTCTGTTATGTTTTCATAAAACCAACACACATTTCTATAATCACAAGAAAGTACTAATTTTGGGGATTTTTTAAAAAGAGAGCTGTTTTGAAGCTAGTGCTTTGATGCAATTCTGTTAAATTGAATAAAGTTCCTGTACAAAGTTGTATTTCTGAATCAAAAAACAAATCCATTATCAAGATCGGAAAGTCATTGTTAATGTTATGTCTGTATGTGAAAGTACTGGCCAGCACATGTGATGAAATAGCTCCTGATTCCTTTTAATAGGATTCACCTATCCCAGACATTACAGAAAGTCTCATCTGAAAAACATGTGCAGAGTGTAGCACTTATATTACATTTTAAACTCATTTTATCTGATAATTACTTCTGAAAACATTAGTACTTAAACTAATTTTTTGAGTTTGGTTTGCTTTTTCTTTTTTTTAAGAAGTTGTGTTCCTGCACACACTAACGGTGTGCAAATGCTGTCTCAAGCCACTCAATTTCCTGCCCTCCTTTAAGCTAAAAAATCCATCAGTCAAACTGCAGTTCAGAAAAGTTCATATCCAACAAGTTTGAGCTTGGATTATTTTTATACTTAGTTCTTCTAATGTTCCTGTATAGGCAAAATACAGATTTTGAAATACAGATTTTGAAAGAGAAAATCTGGCAGCGAGATCCTTGTTAGTAACTATAGTATCTTTTTAAATAGCACTGGGCATAATAAGGATGTTGAGCAACACTCATCCACTTGTTCTCAGATCTTTTAAGGGCTTGATTTTTTTTTTCCAGTGTTAATTGTCTTTTGCAACAGTTTAAAGTAAAACCTTATCTGTATTTCTAAAATCAGGAATAAAAAGTAGTGGGATACACTTCTGTTCCATATCACACTCATCACCATAGGATTTGAGAAGCTTTTGCAAAAGTGTTAAGCAATGAACTACTTGCATGTATATCATTGTCTCATCAGCTGTATGCAGTGAAGTATTTTGTTTGAGAAAGGGGTTTTTTGGGAGATAAAAGTGGTTGCTTGTTTCCCTCCCCCCCACCCTTAACTAGACCTTGCTGTGTATTTGTAGTAGACCAGGCAAAACTGGGAAACTTGGCTTACATCTGGAGGGAGAGGTGGTGACCCTTGTGACCAGTCCTAGGTGGCAGTGCAAGTTTTAGGACAACTCATTGAAAAGTTCAGGCTCCTTTTCAAGAAGCTGGTGTGCTTTGAGTGGAGAATTGTGGAGCCGAGGAAGTGGCTGTCACTTGTGATCTTTGGACAGCAGTCACAAGTCATTAGTGTAGTCTGCAGTGATTAATTTTGTGAGTATTGGGGTGGGAACCACAAAAGAACTTGAAAACTAGTATGACAGGTAACCATACAGTGACCTGTGTTGCTAGAGTCACGCTGCAATGTTCAGTGCCAGTTATCTTCTAAAGTGCCAAAGGCTTTCTTCTGGGATCATGAGGCCACTGGGCTGAGAAGTGACAGCAGCTGTGGAACTAGATGACTTTCCACCACAGTGAAAGAGTTCTTTCAGACAACTAGCTAGTTTTAGTCATGGCCCTTGTGAGACTTTAGTTTAAAAAAGAATTCTGGAAGCTGATAGTGGTGGATTGGCATCTCTGCATCTTTGATCAGTGGAAACAGTTTCATGATTGCAAACTCTGTATACTGCTTTTCTGGGTCACCAGCAGCACCTATTCTTAGATTTAGTCTGTTAGAACTACATCTGTTTTAACGCTTTCCGTGATTAAGACTTGCTTGGAGGTATGTGTGTATTTCTGAAACTGGAGTCCACTCAGTCTGGTCAATCGTATTCTCAGTAAATGAAAAAAACCCCAAGACCAAAACCCAAAACAACAACCAACCAGCAAACAACAAAACAACTCTAAAAGAAAAAAGGGATCAAATGGATGTGGTGTGCTGGAAAAATTGTGACTATGCACAGGCTCTGTTGGACACATAGTCCACCAGAGCCAGATTTCAGACCTGAAGAAAATATGGGTCTGGAAATGCAGTCTACCTACAAATGTTAAAAGACATGTGACCTAATTAAATATGAAAGCCCTCATTACCTGTTGTTCTGAAATCAAAATGGGTAGAAAAGAGAATTGATTCTTGTGGATTCCAGTAGTAAAGGGTTAAGCGATGGAAGTGCAGGTTCCCATCTGTGCTTTAACACTTTTCTCCAGGAAGGGTTTTGACATTGTTAGTATGAAAAACGAGGTTTAAAACAACTCTTAGAGGTTAAAGTATAAAGTTAAAAGTTGCTAGTTATAGAATTGTAAAAGTTAAAGTAAAAGTTAGTAATAATCTTAGTTATTAGAAACTTTCTGTACTCATGTTGTAATATATCTTTCTAAGGCCTGGCTGTCAGGCAAGAATGTCATTTCCATGGTAACGTAAGACTCCTACACCTCTCTACTCTGCCTGGCTGCTTCACCCTCCCCAGCCCCCGTCTATCAAGACCCTATTCTCCGTCTATACCCCCCCCAACACGCCCATATGGTAATTTAAGATCCCCGGATGCAACGCCTCAGAAAATCGGGACAACTTCCAAAAACAAACAGTGATTATTCTCCCTGGCAATGACCTAAAACAAAAGTAATTGCGGCAATAAAGACGGAAGAGTAAAAGCCAACGGGACGCCGGCAACTTTGATCTCGCTGTGACCAGAAAAACATTCTAAACAACCGACTCCTCAGCAGAGGCAAGCTGAAAATTGAGTTCCAGGGAGCTTCCGTGAGAGGAGAAGGAACTCCCACTTGGCTGCTCACAGCGGCAGGGTGTTTCAGCCCTCTCCTTCTCAGCACTACGGCGGAGGCCACCCCGCTCCCCCGAGGCGCCTGTTTCCAAGAGCTGATTATTTAATAAAGGCATTTAAAGGAGAAAACATTGCCTCCTGCCCATTTTCTTCATTAGTGCTTTGTGATGAATCTCAGACAGCCTCCCTGAAGCAGTGTTGTATCCTGCAGCTCCAGCATGAGCTGAGTGGAATTGATAAAACTTCCTTCAGCACCGCCGTGCTAGTGAAAGCTTGAAGAGAAGGTTCTTTTCTCCTTCTTCAGGTTCTTCTCCGAATGCCATCTGTTTGGGCCATCTAGTAGGTACTAGATCTAGTACCTTTGTAATTGACTTACCAGAAAGGAAAGTGTACTGATGAACAAGCTGAGATTTCCCCAAGACCTGACCACACCATAAAAGAGCTGGAAAACCTGTAGTGATAGGTTGAAGATAACAATCCCAGCTGAACTCTGGGCATTGACTGAGTCTTGTATTGGTAGGTATAGGCAGAACAAATTTCTGTGCCAGAAGTGGCTAAATGTATACCACACTTTAAAGAAAAAGGATGATATGTCTTCAAACTGGTCCTTGCTCAGTTCTGCAAGAATATCTAATACTGAAGAGGTATCTTAACTTCTGGGCTGGTTTCCAGAGATACAATTTTCATTTTCAGTACTGGGCGGTGAGGTTACTTGCCCACTAATTTGCAGCTTAAATTAGAAAAATTAGTTAATTTTGTTTGGTGCTCAGGTTTTTGTCTTTCTTCTTCTAGTACTTACAGTGAGAAGAATAAATCTCTTTGGATGCTGAGGGTGTTCTCACTGACAGTTGTGGCTCGTATTCTATCATTATGCTTCTTCAACTCTTCATTTTTCAGTGTCTGCTGTAGTCTGCCACTTTCTTTTAATGCCTCGGTCATTCAAGGTGAGATCATTCATACTGCCACTGATCAGCTTAAGCACGTGATTTGGAGCAGCTGAGACCTACAGTGTTTTGGGTGGACAAATTAGGAGGCAGATACTTGCACTTCAGCATCTACTACAATGTGTGTATGAAATCTTTCCATCAATTGCTAAGACTTGGTGTTTTTTTCTTTGAATCTTCTAATAGGTACTAGTCAGAGAGTCTGGAAAATAAAACAAAAGGTCTCCTTGGATTTTTTCTTTGTAGTTAGATGAATAGTTTGCTGAACCTGAAGTGCCCCTGTTGAGTGTGCTGTTAGATGAGAAAAGGTGGTCTTAATGCCAGCTGCTTACAGCTGGTGAGCACTAACCACAGGGCTGATATTCTGATCACCTCCCCACAGCTGGGGACTTCTGAGATCGAATGAAGGGGTGACTGAAGATCTTGCTGATACCAGCCTCAGCTTTGGTGTGTGTCGCAGTAATGGTGTCTGTGAAGTATCACTTGTATGAATTTGGCTTCCTGTGTCTGCTTTCTCTTGATGTGGCCATTTCATGTGAAAGCAGGAGCAGCACATCCTGAAAGGATGATAGTAACTGGCTGGGCTGGTAATCTGCATAGAATAGAGAATGTGTAGTCTATTATGCTTAAAAGGGAATTACTATGCTTGAGGGTAAAGTTACAGTGAAATGTTTCTTTGAGAAAGCTAAGGATGAGAAAAGCACTGCATAACATGACTGAACCTGTAGTGGAAGCTGCCTGTTTTTCATTTTGCTGGCTCAGCAGTACGTTAGGTCATAAAAGTTTAATCATTTTTGACATTTCAATGCATTTATGTTAGTTTGCAGATGTTGAATTTCTTTATAAGTGGATCTTCTATTCATTAAGTAAGTTATGGGAAAATACTTCATACTAAAGCCTAAGAAAAAAAGTTTCAGTTTATGGACTGGTACAAGTGGCTGGCCTTTTAAAAATATTACCAGTAATGTGTAACCAGAATATCAGACACAGAAGATAAAACAGGGATTTATGTCCGTCCTTCAGCAGTGTTTTCATTTGTGGCCAGAGTAAATGAAACCTTTGTAGGTATCAGCCTTAAAATTATTCCTGACACAGCTTATCTGCTTTAGAAAAAAACCCCTTAATTCTGATATTGTAAGGAGGAAAGTAACTAGTGCAATTGTTTATTAAATAAATTGGTCTCAGTGTCATTTTTATGTTCTACTAGTAAGAAGTAAGTGATGCCAGATGTAAATGTCCCAGAAAAAGCATTTTGAAGTATAACAGAAGTGGAATGCTGATCAACTTTTGGGAATTACTGCTTTTTGAAATAAGGCTTTTTTGAAACAAAGTTCACAGAAATATATTTTTCATTATAATTAGCAGGCACAATTCCTGGTTTGTGTTTTTAAAATGGTTGTTGAAAAATGAGTTCCTGAGCATCGAAAGAGCCATCTGAACAGATACTGAGAAAAACTGCATACAGTGGGAAGAGGTATCATACAAGTGGAGTTCATAAGTAGATGAGAATGTGTTACAGACTGACATACTTTGCTTTTAAAAATAGTGAGGACTAGTTATCTTCCATAAACATTGAAAGGGGAACTGACATTTCATCAAGAGAGAAGTCAAACTGGCCCAAATGAAGCTGAACAGGACTTTCTTTTTCACTACATGCTTGTGAAATTTTGTCAGCCACTGGCAAAGATGGGCTTTATTTTGCAAACCAATTTATAGCATTTTGATGACAGCTGCAGAATACTTCTTTTCCTGCATATTAATCAAACAGCAGAGTAGTTCTTTCAGAGTTAAACTCTCTTCAGTAGTGTTTTACACTACAGTAGTTAACAACTGTTGATGTGGACACTTTTTATTGAATTCATATGTTACTAGATATGAGTGCGTTTTAGCCCCTGAAAGGGTGGAGGGGGGGAACATGCCATGTTTTCACTGAAGAGAAGTCACTGTGCTGATCAGCATCTGAAGAATATTGATTGAGGTAAACAATGACAAGATGTGGTTGAAAACATGGTTGAGTAAACAGTGTTTTCTTAAATTTTCAAGCTACCAATTTTCTGGACAGTTTGAGGAATGAGGGGATTTGTTCTACAAAAGTTCGTATTTAGTTGCAGCCTGCAGAAAAGAGCATTCAAGGCAGTGGGGGAGAGTTTATAAAATGAGATTCATTCAGGGATTTGTTTGACCAGTGTGATGTAAAAGTTGCAGAGATGGCCTGGACCTTGTTATAAATCCTGTCTCTTGGACTAGTAGCATTGCTTTCTTGACTGCAGTTTGTGAGGAAATTGAACAGGCTGCAAAAGGTTGAGTCAGACTTTCTGGAGGTAAAAAAACATGTAGGCTTGGTGCTTAGTGACATAGTTTAGTGGTCAACATGGCAGTGCTGGGTTAGTGGTTGTACTCAATGATATTAGAGGTCTTTTCCAACATAAATGATTCTGTGATCAAATTTTGTCTGAAGGGAGCCATTCACAACTGAACCATGGGGTGGGGGTTTTCCCTTTTATTTCCTAAGAGGGGAGTGGGAAGAAATTTGGTTTAACTTCGGTAAATTTTGTAAATATATAAATGAAAATACATTTTGTGGTTTTAGGGGTAGGACACAAGGCTATCTTCCACCAAATACAGGAGAAATACACTGTGCCTTAGAAACTTTAAACATTTCTGTGTAATTTTCAAAGATCAAATTGCCTTAATTCTCTATAAAGCCTTGTTTTTCTTTTATTTCAGCCAGCATTTTCCAGTGCACAGTAGTGATTTTTTTTTCCTTTTCCCCCCTGTTTTTTGCTCAGTGTAAACAGTTCCTTGCTGTGGTTACTCAGACAAATATAGCAGAGAACCCATTTCTTGGAGAACATTCTCCCTGTGCATTTTTTAACCATTTTTGGGAAGAATTGATCTATGTGTGCATGCAAGAGAGAGAGGCAGCAGCTGTAAATTGAAGTGACATCATATGTATTACTCCCATTGATCCACTTTTAGACTAGAGCCAGGATAAAAGGAAATGGCATCAGGGAGGAAGTATGCTCATTTAGGCACAGATCCCAGTGTGATAATGGAGTAATAATAGAAATCACGCCACTGTCAATCGGTTACTGCATTAGTCTGAGGCAGATTTCCCCTCCAAGGAGGCTTTCAATGACTTCATTCAAGTGCAGGCAGGAGCAAATGGGATATTCAGCATACCAGCTGTACAACTTCAGTGATTTGTGTCCTGGCGGAGGGGTGCAATGCAAGTGTTGGGGCTGTGGATACTCAAGTAGATATATCTGTGTCACATTTCAAGGCTGTGAAAGGTCAGTAGTCAAATGTTTCAGTGGCAATTTTTTTCCTAGTATAAGGGGTGAATCTGGCATTTATTGCATTTGTTAATGTAGGAGCTGATAAATACACTCTTTTGCGTGGGTGGTCTTCTGGGATGTGAGGTTGATGACCTCTAGAGCTGCTATACCAGATCTCTGAAGAAGAAAGATTTGTTTTCTTTGTGCTTTTTACAGGTTAGGGATTGTACCTTGAAAGTTCATCGTTTTGTCCAAAGATTATTTGTAGAAAACCTTTCAAACCTACTAATTTTTTAAGATACTCTTGTAACATAGTATGATGGCTTAAGTGTTTTGTGTACTGGTATGAATAAAATACAAAGTACCCTTTTCTTACTTCCGAGAGATGTAGTATACAGTGAATCTCAGTTGTATTTTCAATTTGTTCATGTTTTCTTTAATTCTTTCATCTTGTGTTTTTCAAATACAGATTCAGTTGTGATATTCACTATCATTTACAGTTTGTTTTAAGGGTTATAGCCTTGTTACTCAAACTTTAAAGCCACAACATCAGGTAACTTAGGGGAAGCAGGGAACAAATGGTTGTTTAGTGGCAGGAAAAAAACTCTTTCAAAAGGCTGAAGAGTTGGAGGAGAGGTTTCACAGTCTTAAGGGCAAGATAATATATATACAGTGCTGGGATACCGCTTTGTAGAGGGGATGATGTTTAATTACATGGGGCATGACAGAAAACCTCTAGTGTTCTTGATCACAACATATTCATTTATTTCTTGTTTCTAGTATCCATAGTCACAGCTGGGCGAGGGCCAGCCCTGAGAAAAGTAGTATGATTTCCATGCAGCAGGCATTGGTTGGGACAGGAAGTATCTACTTTACAGTATAAATAGATGCTGTTGCAGCAATCATGGACGTAATGAAAACTATTTCTTGATCCTCACCACATTTCTTGATTGAAGCGATCTGCTTTCATGGTTGCGTGTATTTGAACATTTTGATTGAGCATATTATAGTTCAGAGTATGGAGGAGTTTATTTTATTTTGTTTTGTTTTGTTCTATTTTATTTTTTGAGGAACACTGAAATTTTGCATTTAGGGTGTTATGGTTGTTTTCTGAATGTTTTCAACCTGAAGACACAGCTTGAGACTGTGACAATTAACCTGCTGTAACTTGCTATATCTGTGTTGTGTACTTTTTCTATGAGTGTTAGACATTCGATATGCATTCATATTCAGAATAGGAGTTGTAAAGGGAAGTGGTTGTAAAGTGCTTGAAAATAAATTTGCATTTAGGTCTCTACAGTATTTTTGCTTAGATAGCATTGAAAGCAAGGGCCTCTTTGTATTAAACATAAAGCAAACAAATTGAAAATTAACAACATGCACCCCAAATAATTCTCCTGCTATGAAAGATGGAAAGTACCAGGTGGGCAGGACAAATAAGGATGGTGGTGGGAAAACAAAAAACAGTGAGAATGCGGTATCTGACAGAAAATTCAAGTGCAATTTTTGGGAGCTTATTTATAGCCATTAAAAGATGGCTTTGGTGAGAATGATACTCATATTGTTGTGTTTGGGGAAAAGAAAATGTCTGCAACCCTGCATGAATTTTGTAGCAGCCTCTGTCATGAAACTCTAATCGGATTTTCTGTCTCTTGGCCCAAGATAGGGTTTTTAAGCAGAGTCTCTGTTATGGAAAAGAAAGGGTAAGAGTGCAGATGAGAACGTTCCTCCTTTTGTGGTCGAAACAAGTCGGGGAACAAACTGTAATAGCTGCGCCCACTAGTGCCGCTGCAGGGAGAGGTCTGCCAGCGCTCCCTGCCAGCGCCCCGCCCTCTCTGCCGGTGTTCGCTAACTCCTGCCTTGGACTGTAATTAATCCGGGAGCTGGAAACTGGGATGTAAGGTATCATCTTGGGCAGCTGGAACGTGGGAAAATAGCAGAAGCCACAGCCTCGTGCATAGAATCGTAGAAGATGCTGAGTTTGAGGGGGCNCTACCTTGCAGAAGGTTGCAGAAAGCCAGTGTGTCTGACTTACCCTGTTATAGTTGGAACTTCGTGGAAATTATTCGAATTGAAGGAGAGAGCAAAATCTGTTTTGCTACTCTTTTGCTGAAGTTGCTGTATGGGTGCTTGGAAAGACTTGGAAATCCCAACCTTAATGTAAAGATTGATGGAGCAGATGTCTGCCTTTTTCTCAGAAAAAAAACAAACAAAAAACCCCCAGCATTTCACTTGCCCTTTACTGCACCTTTTTACTTTTTTGTTGATACAGTTTTCAGAATGCTAGATTTGTTTTTAATTAGTACTTGAACCAACATTTCTATTTATAGGTATTAGAATATATTTTAATCACATCTGAATACCAGTGAAATGTCAGTGGTTCTATTATGGGAAGAGGAATTAACAGGGAGATAGATCAAAGCAATAGCTGTGCTGTTGCTATTTCATGCCTGTGAATTGTAAGCAGCAGACCACAAGCTTTAGTTTCTCAGGTTTTTCCTTTGTCTTTACTTTCATGCTTTCTTTTTTCCTTGCAGTAAAAGTACACAAACGATCTATCAAAATTTTTTTGTGACAGAACTCCACAAACCCACAAGATTAGGACCTCTATGAAATGAACATACTCTCCATTTTATTTTACAAGGTGAAACCAAGGGCTTAGCAGACAACTCAGAAGTACCACTGAGATAACATTACCATTAGCATTTTACCAGTCATCAGATCCCAGACGCCTGCAGTCCTTTAAAGGGAACTAGCCCCCATGGCCTCACCTACCTGAGGAACAGACTGTTTGTGCCTCATTCTCATGTATGTGCGCAGGGGATTTTTGTTGTTGTGATCCCGGGACAAAGAACTGCAGTCTGAGCCTGTTCTTGTCTAGATAGTAATCCTGTTGTGTTACTGGAGTTCAAATGTTCTCAGTAGCTAAACATCAGAAATAGATTATTAAAAAAAGAAGCATAAAAAACTTGCAGACAGGCCAATAAAAAGAAGAAAATTGTCTGTGTCAGAGGGTTTATTCCAGGATTTTTGGTAGTGAGGTTGTCAGCTGTATTCCATCACGCAGCAGAAAGTTAAGAAATAAACTTGTTTTCTATTTTTGAAAAGTAGCATTTAAATTCACAATCATCTTCCAGTCGGGATAAACAGTGTGAGGGAGTACACCAAGGAGTGTGGCTTTTTCGTATTTTCACAAAGTTTGGTCTTCAGATTTGTACATAGTAATTTTGAAGATTATTACTGGGGGTCCTTCTGTCGTGCACAAATACAGCATGGAAAGAACTTGTTCATATTTCTTAAAGCTTTTCTGTCTGTATCAATGATGCATCTTTATTTTGACTTTAAAATTGACCATCTTGTTGTAGTAAAGCATTGCACACCTGGTGGCATCTGCACCTGCCTACAGCAAAGTGCAGGTCTGTCCCCAGCCAGTGAAGCTGCCAACAGCACTGTTTGGTACTCCTGACCATTTGTTACGATGTGCGTGTCCAGACTTAACAACTTATGGGCACAGGTTGCTTCAGAGAGCAGTGGAGGATTTGCAGCAGGTTATCTGCCTTGTTTCAATTCTTTTATATCAGTCAGGAGAGGAGAGAGGTCAGAGTCAGCCTTGGCCTGGAATGTAAAGGTTTATCTCTGTTGAAGAGATCTCCTTAGCTACTCAGTGTAGTTTCTGTCCTCTCTCAAATTAGGTTTCAGTGCAGATATGTAGGCTTAGTGTCTGTCTCCCTTCTAAGACAGACATTGATTTGAATACTTCTTTTAATGAACAAAAAATAAATCATGGGTCAAATAACATATTTGTGATTCGTAATGCTTAACTTTCAAGCCACAAGAGCCAGAACTGTTGGTGGCTTAATCACGTTTCAGACTGGTCTGCCCCTAATCTGGATGCCCGGAGAGGCTTGTAGGGCATGTGCCAAACTGCAGAATTTGTGACTCCTTTCCACTTTTTGCAGTCCACTTCTGTAACAAATAAATATTTCATTTTCGACTTAGTCCTCAAACCTTGGAACATTTGAGAAGACACNTTTTGTTGGGGAGTTTGTTTGTTTGTTTTACTGAATCTCAAATCTAAATTGATAGGAATTTTTTTGTAATTCTGTAAATACTGTAATTTTGAAAATACTTCAGCCATGATGCAGCACTAGACAGACGTAAATTAAGGGCATGGCTGCTGTTCTGCTGCTGCTCTTTTGTTGGCTTGAATGAGATTTTGTAATGCTACCTTAAACAATAGCTTTCTGTGGGTGAATCTGTATAGCAGTTATACTGCTATATTATAAAATAGTTATATTATAAAAAACTCAGCTGTTCTGTGCCTGTGTGTTCAAGCAGCTGTTCTATAGTTTCTACAAATTAAGTATTATTCTTCTGTCTTTTTAGTTAGCAGGGAAATCTTTCTAAATCAGAAGCTACCTTTCTTTGTGGGGTGTTCTGCAACATTTCGTATTTTATTAGTGTTTAGAATTAATTCCGTTTCCAAGTAGAGCTACTTCCCAGAAGTTTTCCCTGTTTTATTTTTTAACGTGTCTCATCAACCCCCAGCAGCTGCTGTTGGACTCAGTAACAAGCATTTAAGCTGTCATTTTAGTAGTTGTCCTGAAATAAAATATTCAATATTTTTTAAATATCTGACCACTTTTAATTATACCATTTGATTGGCAGGCTTTGCTGTTACTTACAAAATGTTCCACTAAGAGCTAGTAATATGTGATGTATCTTCAGTCTTCAGGAATACAGCTAATTTTACTAATTAAAAAATGTAAGGAAATCAAAATGCAAAGAAATCAAAATACCATACTATAGATGTCCTTTTCTCTTTATTCTGATTTAGGTACTAATCAGCCTAAAAGGCAAGAAAATGTCATGTATGCTATTAGTTGTTAATGTGGATATTTTACAGATTAAGACTTATCAGATGATCCTTGATAACTTCATGGACTTGCTGTCAGAGATCAGGAATTCAGTCTTGTTCAGTCCACATAAGCATGTGGGATGTGTTGTTGGAAGAGGCATTTCCTATAGCTTTTGTATGCAAAAGCTTTACTGAAAATCTTCCCCTCTTCTCCCCTGGTGCCCTGCAAAGGTGAATAGTGTTTGGGGCATAAAACAAACTTCTGACTGATCACCTTGGAGCCTGAATTTACAATAGATGTTTCCTGGCAATTTCTCTCTGAGGTCTGTTTGAATTATTTATTTGCTCATCCAATAAGGCTATTAAGCAGAGCACTTAAGCACTGGGTACAACAGACTTCTTATGCTATTTTTTTTTCAGCCTACATTAGGTTTCAGTTCAAAATTATATGTTCTGGAGTCTAGCTACTAACTATTGAGTATATATTCATGTATAGATGCTATACCGTGTGTGCCACAAACACAACATTCATGCATATTTCCCATGAAAGGATGGATGGTTTGTGACTCATTGCACTAAAATATTCCTCAAAATGTGTCTTTACAATAATTGTTTGGTGGCTCACTTATTTGTGTTGTGTTTCTTTGTTAACTAAAAACATGTCATGCAAATGCTTGTATGTCAAATAAAAATGGCACTCCAAAAATTATATGTTCATACGCCTTGTTGATTCCTTAAATTATGCACTGTAAATTATTCTCTCTTTTTATTTCTTCCAAACCCCCCAAAAATAGAATTACTTACTATACACTCCATAAAAATCTTACTTATTAAGCCATGATTATATTTCAATAAGATAAGCATGTTTTAGAGCTGACCTAACCATAGCAATGGAAACCATGGAAAGTGAGTCCTAATTGCCGCAGCAGCGTCTTTCAGAACACAGACACATAAACCCTGAGGTTTTTCAGAAGCCAGCTACAGGTCCAAGTTGCATTTCAAGCATGTGCTGGAAGTACTCAGGTTATCACAATCTTGTCCTCTTTGGTTTGGTTCCATTTATATTGCGCAGCCAGTAGAGACCTCCATTCAACATGGCATTTATTTTTCTTTTAGCTTCTCCCTGACCAGCTGGTCTTACTTCTGGAGTCCCTCTTGGAGGAGAAGACATTGTGTCCTAGAATATTGCAATACTTGGAGAGAACATACCAGCTCTGGGAACAAGATGCTGAGGTAAGTCACTTAAAAACAAATCTCCCTAATGTACACCGCTGTGTTATTGACTAGGAATGACAATGTTCCACTAGGAACCAGGCTCTCTGCAGTTCTTTTTTACCATGTCTGAATCTGAAATTGGATGCTCTTAACTCCAGTACTGTTGCATCTTCATGTGCTGTAATGACTCAGTATTTCTGTGTATTGTGTAGGTTCAGGTGTGTTTTGTGTACTGTGGTAGTAAAGCACAGCGCAACCCAGATGTCCAAACTGCTTTACGTGTACCTTAGGCAGCACATTTGTTCAAGTGTTAAACTTTTCACTCTTTTTCTGTGCAGTGGAAACCAGTTTGTTTTCGTTATGATATTGTTTCCAAATGTAATCATGTCTGTTGTAGTCTAAAATTATTCTTCCCCATTGTCAACTCATATTGTTCCTCTTCGCATGCTCCAAAGTTTCACTCAGGATTTAGGAAAGTTAGCTTTCCAGAGAGACTATGGTGTTTTCTGGTTTGGGGCCTTAATTTAATGTTTTTTACGGTTGCGTCTAGTAAATGCCAGTGACACTAATCGCCCCCAAGGAAAACACTGCTTTATATGATACTGTAAAAGTTAGCATCACTGCTCCAAAGTGCTTTATATCTTTGGGAGGCAAACCAGTAAATATTTATTACCACATGCAGAGAGGACTCTTTTAAGTCCCATGGTTTTCCCAAGCTGGGAGAGTTCTGACAATTAAGGCAGCAGAAGGAGTGGCTGAAAGCACTTTTGCAATGAGCCTTTGCTTCAAGTGCGTAATACTCAGGAGGGGAGGTAAGTGCAGTCAGTGATGAAAGTAAAGGAT
>VXBB01024671.1:12626-31215 GCA_013399915.1 Illadopsis cleaveri | reverse complement strand
ATTAAATGCACTGTAAAACTGGCTGTTCTTGAACTGTAATTCTTCCATTCTAAACAACTGGTTTTTAGTTCAAATATTGTCCGGCAATATTTATTCCTTAATTAGGTAGGCAAATGATCTAATATTTGAATCTAATTTATCTGTAGATAGGAAGAGTCTGGTGATAAGTGCTTTCAGATGGAATAGAGCAGCATTCCAGTGCTCTGGAATGCTTTCTTACTGTTAATTAAAATTAATCTGTTGTAGCATAGCTTGGTTATTTGAAAAAACTTCTCTATTTTTTCCTCTGTGAATTAGACTGGAGTCTGACCTCTGAGATTCTTTAATTAACATTTAAGAGTCAAGTTGTTAAAATAATTTTTTCAATGGGTGCTGAACCTGTATTTTGTAAAGATCACAGATGCCCCATACCTTTAATAAAAGTTCTGTTTTGTTGGACAATAGCTCTTACTCTATTTCAAATGAACCCATTTTCTAAGATCTTTAAGTATGTTGCTTTTGTTTAGTGATTTAGATTTGTTGTCTTATGGCACCTTCTAAATGGAATCCAGCTATTAGCAAAATGTACTCATCTTCCCTGAAGCTAGACTCCCATTCTGTAGACCAAAGATTAGTAAAGTCTAACATTTTTTTCCCTTTAATAAAGGCATGGTTTAAATTACTTGTTTTCTAAATCTTATGGGTAGACCTCAGAAGTAAAATGTTAGCATTTTTTCCTTGTATGCAACTCTGAGAATTGGACCCTCCTATTCTTAAGGGTTCCTTCCATCTCTGCTGTGATTCTGTGAGGTTCTGTGATTCCTGTGAGGAAAGGCCAAAGAACTGGGTTTGTTCAGCCTGGTGAAGAGTAGGAGTGACCTAACTGCAGCCATCCTGTACCTGAAGAGAGCCTATAAGAAAGATGGAGAGGGACTATTTGCAAGAGCTTATAGTGACCACACAAGGGGGAATGGTTTGAAATTGAGAGTAGCCTTAGATTAATTATTACAAGAAACTTCTTTACTCTGACAGTGGATAGACACAGGAACAGGTTACCCAGAGAAATTGTGGACGCCTCATCCCTGAAAGTTGCCCCATCCAAGACCATGGGGCTTTGAGCAACCTGATCCAGTGGAAGGTATCCCTGCCATGGCAGGCGGGTTGAAACTACATCATCTTTAAAGTCTCTTTCAACACATTCCATTCTGGGATTCTGTGACTGTGTGAGGCAGGAGAGAATAACATGGATTAGGCAAGAGAATTTATCACCTGAGTCAGAAACAATTAGTATCTCTTTAATTTAAGACATGTTCAAAATATCTTAAGATTTTTTTCTCAGGTATATCACTTTTCTTTTGAAAGGGAAAAAGGGAGCTTTTCTTTTGAAAGTTAAGCCATGTATTTCGTACTTTACATGGCTTTAGTCTGTCAACTTCAAGCACCATTTCCCAAAAGATCTTGGCCCAGATTGCTAAAACAAAGGAAGTGCCTTAGAGCTGGGTTATTGGAATATTTTATGTAAATTTTCCCCCCTCAAATAATCTCATGCAGCAGCTTGCATTGTCTGAAAACAGACCAACAAAATTTTGGTCGTGGTACCTTCCACTGAGCTGTCAAAATGCGGGTAATTTTTGAGTTACAAATAATATTGTGCAATACTGTGTATTTTTCTTTAAAATGAAATGAAAAGATATTATGAGACTCCTGGAATTATTTGCTGCTGCTGGAAATACAGCTGCTGCTGCTGTATTTGGGACTCTGCTATCTGACAGTAGCATCCCTTCATGATGTTCCATGTAGGTACATGCCAATACTTAGACCTCAATGTTGTTGATACTTATGAAAATCAAATTTATACCTGAGATATTGAGTCTCTCTGTCTTCATGTTACTTGACGGTGCTTCAGAAATGCACTACTAATATGAGTATTGTGTTGCAAAACATACAGTAACAAACTTCATTTAGCCTAGAAACCTGGCAGTGGAGAGGCTCCCACCATCTGCAAAAGCAGGGTGGGAGGAAAAAACAATTTCCAAGCAATGAGGATCCTTTTACAAGGAACCTGAGGTGTCAGCAGGCCTCCATCACTCCTCTGCCCCACTTTTCCCCATCCTTGGGAGTGCCAGTCATCAGTCCAGGACTTGGGAGGACAGCTCTCACCCTGATATTGCAGGCTGAGAAAATAAATTTAAATTCCAACTTCGGCATGTGGGCCCTTGCAGCTGCCAAACCAGTAAGAGTGTGTGTGTGTGGGTGAGCATTTAAAGGTGTTGCTTCTGATCCAGCAAAGGCCTATGTGCTTTCTGCCAGCAATAACAGGTTGGATTGCTGTAAATTACTTTTCAGGTTTAGTTTATATTGCTCGTGGTGTAACTAGCCAAAACGACAGATGCTGTGAATCTCTGAACTGTAGAAGAGCACAGAGAAACGTGCAGAGAGAAAACTGTGAGAGGAGTAATGAATTCTTATTTTTCCACTGAGTATTTGCTCCTGGGAGAGGAAGAAAAGCCAAGAAGAGCATACACAGGGTGCGGTATGGTTAGCCCAGTCCTACCACAAGCTACTTGGTTTTCAAAATTTCCTTTTGAGACTGTTTCGTTGAAAGCCCCTGTTCACATGACTCATTCATTAGGCTGTGAAGCTCTTGCCAGTCTATGCATTGGATGAGATGCTGGNATCATCAGAGAAAAATTATTTCTTTATAGTGCATGTGTCTGAGAAACTGTTCAAGCTGCAGTTTAGGCACCACGGCTGTCTACACACGCTGTCTACACACCATATGGTGCAGGGGACAGGAATGTAACCAGTATATTTCTGTCCACATTGTGCAATGCCCTGCCATCCCTTTTGCACTCAGAGCCAGCCTTGGTTTCTGTGCTCTGCTCTGCTCTGGGTCTCGTACAAGTCACAGGGAGCCCACAGGGCTGACTGAGCTGACCGTTTCACAAGCCGTTCAGCAGCCATTGGTTCTCTTGCAGTTTGCTCTGCCACGGGAACATTTGGGGCAGACAGGAGGCAAATGTGAAATCTGAGGCTAAGAGGCATGCTGCTCCTGCCCCAGCTGGCAAAGTGCCAGTGTTTCAGGTCTGAGAATGTGCTGGGATTTGTACTCACCCTGGGAAAGAAGAGGAAAAAGGCAAAAGAGAGAAAGAAAAGTGTGTGCTGTGTCAGATCTCACTCAAAAAATAAATATTTTTCTTTTTAACTATTTGAGTAGATGTTGGTTGCCAAGGACAGAAACCATATGGAGGAAGGAACAGTTAAGGGAACAGGCACAGCTTAGTTCTGTGCTTTCCAAAGCCACTGGAATTTAGATGATCAGGTCATGATGCAGTGTCAGTCATACACGATGGTAATATGTGAGGAACTAAGACCACATGAATGCCTTTCACGGAGAAAACTTCTGTTCTGTTCTCTGTGTAAATAAAATGGTTGCACCAAGAAAGGTGTTTTGGGGGCAAACTGGCTTCTGTGCTGTTTAAGCCAGGTCCCTAGTTGTTATCAAGAGTACTCAGAAATGTAGGCCCTTAAGTCTTGTGACTCCACCTTTAGATCTATAAACACTTTCAATAACTGCAGGGGAAATAACAGCTCCATCAGGAGGTATGAAGAGAGCCCCATCCCAGAATACTTTGTAATCTGCTGTTGACTGAAGGCACAGTTTGAGGTCAGCAGCAGCCACAGAAGCTGCACTTGATTGCTTATCTCCTGGGTAAGTGCTGTGTCTGCTGGATCATGAGATGCAGAAGAGCAGTGATCACAGGAGGGAAGCACAGACCCTTTCTCCTCCTCACATTTCTCCGTGTTGCTATCAGAATATGTTAGGAATTCTGCTTGGATTTTTTGCTTGTTATATATGGAAGAATGTGCAGAGTAAAGTGTATGTACAGTCTTAAATATGTTTATATTGTTTGATTAACTCATCTTACAGATAGAAGAGGTGTATGGTTAAGTTTTGAGTCTGGGTAGTTTCATCCAGGCAAGAAGCTGCTTGGTGCTATGAGAAACACCTTGTAACAAAACTGGATTGCCTGGGAAGATTTACTGGAAAACATTTAGTGTCTCCTGGGAGAAGCGGCAGCTGGGTATGGTTTTGAAGATTTACATTATGAATATGGGCATCTACAGCAAAGTGAGTTGAATCTTGGAAAGCTATTTCTTTTGTAAATTTAGCTCTGATTCCAGTAGGAGAAATCCTAACAGCTGCTATTTTGTCAGCAAAAAGCTGTAAGAGACAGCAATTATTCCCTATCATGCACAGCACTGTAGCTATTCAGTATCTTAAATGCAGCAAGTGCAAAATCCACCCAGCCCCAAAACCTCACAGCTTTTTATTTTCATAAGGTGTGTTCAAACTATTTTGTATAAGAGGTCAGCTGAAAAGAGATACCAAGTACACAGGACCTGTGGGCATTTATCACTTGTTATTATGCCAATAGGATTAACATCTGATCTAATGTAATTCTGTGAATTTTTTTCCAGAGCTATAAAGTTGGTAGGGGCTAGGATGAAAAGAAAATTGTTTTCAAAACCTTATTTCCAAAAGCAACAGTACCTTTTTCCCTGTCTTCCCTTTCTGTCTTCATTTCTCAATGTTATCACTGCATCTGTCATTCAGAAAAAGGTTCATATTCAGCTGCTTAATACAAGCACAACTGGGACTCAGTTTTGAAAACTATTAAAAATGCTAACATTTCATTCTTACTATGAAAAGTGATTTTCATTAGGTGTCCTGGTTTTTGGAAGATGGTAAGAGAAAAGGCGGAAACAGAAACATTGGGAGTTATTCCACTTAACTGTTTTCCTTTACTGTGAGTGCTGAATTGCTAATGCAATATAAAATGTTAGGCTGATCGCTGCCTGCAGTCAGGCAAGCCTTACTGGAGAGTAAGATGACACTTATGCCACAAGAGTGGCTAAGAGCCAGTAAGTCAAAAATGTAAAGACAACATACATGTAATTCATGTTCATACTACTTAAGTAAAAAGATTTTTTCAGTTGTAATTTGCTTGAAAACTTTATTTCAGTGTGTCAATGACTGTTTTTATCAATGTGTATTGGTAGAATAGCATGACAGCTTTTTAAATGCAGATTAATTTTAAATGCTTAACAATGTGCTTAAAATCTATTAGTAGCAGAACTGATTCCTTTAAGTGAAAGCTCCCTGTTTCATGGGTTGATATCTAACTTTTATCTTTTTGGCATGGATTTAATATTGGTACAGAATTACATTTAAGCCTTTTTATCACTTGTATGATACACTTACATAGGGGATGTTATCAGTTATATTTTTTGGCTTCTCCAGAACTTCGCAGTGGTAATCTCTGTTTCCCGCCAACCCCACAACCTGTTCTTGGCAATATGAAAGAAATAACTCTAGTCTAACTTAAAAGAAAGAAAGTCAAGACTGCAAACAGTGGCAGTGAAGATGTTGCAGATGTGTGCCTGGATCTGAGTTAATTTCTATTACAGAATCAGGAGTTTGTCTTTGGGCATCCTGTGTTTCTAAAGCCCAGGCTGAGGTGCATGTAGCTCTGGCTCCTCTGTCCAGCTGACTGACTTGCCAGGCGGCAACCTGCCAAAAAACACAAACCCAACAAAGATGAAAAAGCCAAACTGGTACAGATACATTATTAACACTCAAACAGATAAAATACAGGGGTTTGTTTGTTTGTTTGCTTGTTTTTACTTAGTTTTATTTTTCTTCTGACAGGTTCGACATCGGTGGTGTGAACTTGTCATTAAACACAAATACGAGCCTGGGTACAGAGCCATTGAGAGATTCCTTAGAGAGGATCAGGTAAGTTACATTTAACTAGCATTTTGACAACAATCAACCTTTAACACCCTTATGCTGAGATAAAATATTTCAGTATATTTTCCTGTTGTGGTTTGTCAAAAACTTGGCTGTGTATTCATTTTTTTCTTCTGTGGTCCCCTAAACATTGTAGTTTAAGGAAGCCACTTAGGGTAGGGGTATTCAACACCATCTGAACATGCTAATCTTCTGTCAAGTGGTGCAATAGGATAGCATTCCTCCTTTCCTTGCATTTTGTGCAAGCCAGAGGTAGGAGTGATGCTAGGAAGATACTTCTCAGCAAGTTCCTTTTGCAGGATGAGGAAAGCAAGTGTGGCTGTGAATGTCAGTGCAGGTATGAGGTAGGTGCACAGCAGTCAGTGCTGACAATGACAGCCAGAAGTCTTATAGCACAACAGTATTCATCCAGGGAATGCTAGCCTCCCCATGGGTAGGGACATGCCATGAGAGGATTGTGAAGGCCTTAAAAGGCTGGACATCCATGATTCCCTTACTATGGCCTTTTTATTTTGGCCATTGTGAACTTAGAATTCTAAATGTATCTCTGCCTTGTTGTTTTCTATTTCTCTATGCACTGTGAACCCTAAAAAATCAAGACATTCACTGTCTAGGATGAATTTTAAATACTTAAATGTATGTGAAAAAATAAAAAAAGGTGAAGATATGTCAAAATTTGGGCAAGATATTAGTGTCTTTACCTTTTATGCTGACAATGAACAAAGCTATTTACAGCCAGTGAGGATTTTGTGCTTTCAGGCAACAGAGCACAATTGAATTATTGCAGTTTGTTATGCATTCTTCTAGCTTGGAAGTATACCTCCTATTTATATCTCAGCCATTAAACAGGCCCCAGAGCTCTTGGCAAGCTCTGTATTAAAACAAACAAACAAAAGACATAAAAGAACAATATTTCATAAGGAGTTACATATATTGTGCATACGTGTATTTTATGAAAGGATGGAGATAATCACCAGCAGAACCTGGGGGTTCAGGGTTTGGGAAGTCTTTCAGTTGATAAAACCATACAGAATTGCATTATGTTTAGAATAGCTATTATGCCAAATAAAGACATTTTCTGCAGTGTAGGGAAATAATTTTTGCGACTTTTTAATGTAATCTTCATTTAATTTACTTCAGCAGTGCATACAGTTAATGGCACAACCAGCTTCTGGTGTGATTACTACTTAGAGCAGTTGCATGTCCATACTGATCATCTAACATGGCTTTTTTAAAAGTCTGTGAAAAAATGCAAATGGACTATTAAAATCCTTGGAAATTCTACAAAACACCAGTGTGTTTACTGCATGTTAATGTTTAGGCCTGGGGGAGAATTATTAATGCTGGCTAGAGAAGGTTGTTCCTATAGTAAGATAATTTCACCATTTTTAAAATTCTCAATGAGAACAACTGGAGCCCAGCTCCAGGGCCATTTGTGTGGCTGCCAGACCTTGCTGCAGCTGCAAACCATCGAAATCTGAAGTTTTGGTTCTCTTGGTGTCAGAGCAGGATTAGAGAATTGGCAAGGAGTCTGGCAGGTTTCTGCCACTCTGTGATTTTCTCCTTTTACTTCAGTCATTGTTAAACTTTAAATTTCTCTTTTGGCTGAAGGGCTTTTTAAGGCTTACTAGCCAATGCTAGAAATTGCAAGGAATAGCATTAAAAAATGTATTTTCTCAATGCTATCCAAATTTTTCCACTCCTGCAAGTGTCCAAACAATAACTGTAAAAGTCAGTATGCTAAGCTGCTAATATTTTGTCACATGTGTAATCCTATTTTGGTAAGTTCAGTTTAACATTTACTAAATTCCTGTAATTAGCTGAAAAAAATGTATCATCAGAAAAAAAAAGACAATCTCCAATATGTTTCCTGTTAAGTTGGCCAGAGCTTTGTTTGCAGTGGTGAAAGAGGCCCGGATCTCCCTACAGGAGGCCCATTACCTTTTTTTATGGCTGCTATGTCCAGACTAAGTAGTTAGGAAAAAGTCTGCTTTCATACCCAACCAGAATTCGTGCATGTTAAGCTGTATCTCTGATATAAAGGGAATCAAACACAGACGTGACCATAAGCAGTTGATGTCCCGCTACAGAATTACCACATGGGAATTTTAGAGTGGAGTACTTCAGTCTTTGTTCACATATGTGTGCGTAAACACAACAATTGGAAAGAAAATGTATATCCTGTTGAAGGAAGGAGAACCTTTTTTCTTAAGGGACCTTTGGAAAAAATTCAGGTAGTGGGTAAAGAGAACAGTATTCAACTTGAAAAGTGGCAAGGAAAGATTTTCTTGTCATACCATAACACAGAACTCTTACATTAATAATATGTTTTTACATGGTCAACACAGCATATAGACAACCATCTTTAGGCTGAAGAGGCACAGAGAAAATTAGTTCTTCTTGGGGGGAGAATAGGCATTAGAGAGTAAATGGTATTTTCTGTGGTTTGGATTGTCTATTTAATTTCATTTTTAGTTTAAATGGAAGTCAGTAGCAAAAAAAGAGCTAACTAGTTATTACTGGTGGTAGGATGCTTGTGTGTTATGTTCCTTTTTCAGGCTATGGGTGTATATCTCTACGGTGAATTAATGGTGAATGAAGATGCAAAACAACAAGAGCTTGCGCGAAAATGCTTTGCTGCAGCACAAGAACATATGGATGCATCGTCAGCCAAAGTGGTGGCAGAGATGTTATTCTGAAAAGGTGATTCTTCATTTTAATCCTAACATTTGGATTTTGCTTCATATAGAAAAAATATGCAGAGCTCACTGAACATGGTAAACTTTGGCATACCATACTGCTTGTGGCTACTTAGGCTGAGAAATAACTCTTGTTGCATATCTTGTTGGCTTGTTTTTTTTCTTTTTCTTAAGCCCAGCTGCGGAAGCAGTGAGTTACATACATGTAGGCATAGCTGGAGAACGTGGAGAATGGCTTTGTTGTAATGGACTGTACAAGAGGCAACTGTAAGTCCAAATGGTCCAAGAAGGCCAGGTGCTGCCTACAGTTGTTTCCCATTCTGTGTTCTTAACTCTGCTTACAAAAATTTCAATTGTGCAAGGAGCATTTCTGTTTAATAGAGATGCATGTTTACTTGACAGGCAGCACAGTCTTTGAAAGAGCCTGATCCCATAGTGGAAATACGAAACTGTGGACTTGGAAGCAAATATGAATCATGTGAGAACAAGCTGATAATTCAAATGTTTTTGTGTTAAGGTTATTGAGGTTTTGAAGATTGATTATGAGGTAAGAAAAGTAGCCTTAACATGAAGAAGCTAGCTTGCTTGTGAAATCAAAGGAGAGGAATCACCAGAGAAGAAGTAGAAGTGCAAAAATATTTATGGAATAAAGATTGCCATAGGATATAAATTTGCAAAGATACTTTCCAATTCTCTCTCTGAGCAGTTGAATGTAGCGTTGCAGTGTCTGCACATGCATGTTTAACATATAACCCATTAGGATTAGTATGAAAGTTTCTTCCACTACAGCATACCTCAGATTTTTGGTTAATCATATAACTCATCTGACAGACTCATTGCCTTGGTTGTTCACAAAACTTTAGAGTTGATTTGTGGTATCAAAATTCAGGCTTCTAATTTAGCAAAAATATTGTCACCTTATTGATAACAAGCAAAAATCTTCATTTTCTCCTGTTCTAGAAGTATTTGACTCTGAGTTCCATTCGATTTTGTAGTGTTTTTTACTATGTTTATATGAAATACAGGCAATGACAGATACTATGAAAGGAAATTTGATTATGAAAAGCCATGTTGTTCTTCTATATAGACAAGAACTGTGCCTGCCAAAAAAAGGTTTTTGGGAAAGGTGGATCAGACCGTAGAGTGGCAGGATATCAGTTGTAGGGTAGAAGAGACAGCGTATAAAATAGTTAGGGCTAAAGAGACTCTCTTGTGTACTCCCAATTATTAAGGACTCACAAGGAATTTGAGTTATGTTCAACAGTTCTTAATCTGGTAGGTGCCTTTGAGTTTCTGAAGGCCAGAAACATTAAAATCAAAATTTCTACAAGTTTCTGGTGGTAAGTATCTAGCACAGGAAAATTACATGGTATGCAGGTGTTAGCAGTAGTCTAGAATTACAATTTTGACTTTACCAACAGTGGAAGTGTATGGTGAGCTTTTACATAAAATCTAAAGATACTGAGTACTATATTCTGTGTGACTGCACAGCTTTCTTTCAATGTTATGGCTGTTTGGGTTCCTGGCATGATGATTTGTGACTTAAGATTAAAATCACATTGCCAGGGATTACCACGCAGCCATGACCACAGCTGCCAGCATGAAACTCACCATTGATGGTCTGATGTGTGCACAGCGCGGAATCCTCTCNAAAAGAGAGGGAGAAACAAACCCCCCAAACCCACCAAAAAGAGAGGAAAGCAGCAGAGCATCACAGAAGAACCTCCTCCGAAAACTATCTCTGCTGAGACTGAGATCTCTGGCGAGGTGCAGAGCTTAGCTGATTGGTGAACAGTGATTGGTTTCCTCTTTGTTCACAGTGGCTAAGTTCTGCACCTGAAGAGAAGGGAGAGGAGACTCTCTGCAGGTCAGGGAGTGTTTGCTGGCTGAGATCCCTTGCTGCTGAGTGGGCAGATTTGCGATGAATGCATGTGTCTGAGGTTCACTGTATGGAGGATAAGAGGCAGAGGCAACCTGGGAAGGACTTTCAATTTTAGTTGAAAATAAACAGTGCTCCTTAAGTTCTCAGTCTGATTGCAAATGTAAGGCATTGCCTACAATAATTTGGTTACCATGCTTTCCTGAAGATCAGAGGAAATAATGTTTGTGACTTTAACCTGAAATTGTCAATAAAGCTTTTGTTTTATAATCTTCTCTTTAATGGATGCTGTCTTGATCTCTCTGCAGTTATAGCTTAGCACTATGTGTCATTTGCAGGAAATGGTGGCAGGTCCAGTTGGAAACAACTTACAGCTGCTGCTCTTGTTCCCGGCTGTTGATGGACCCGTCCTCCGGTGCCTACTGAGCTGATATCAGTTCTGATTTTACACACTGGCTCAGTTCAGCAGGAACAGGAGTCGAGCCCTAGAGCAAAAAAACAAAAAGATGTACCTTTCCTAAGAGCCTTTGAGAAATGTTGTTGCTATTTTCTCTTAAAAAATGAATCAGTACACATTATGATACCCTGATATTAGACATTAAATGGCGTAAGGTGGAAAAGCTACCTCAGTACTGTTTAAGAGGACTGTTGGCTAAAGATGAGAAGGTATGTGGATATGTAGTACATCACACAGTATTGCTCTGGTAACGTATCTCCAGCATTATTTTCAGAGTAACCTGCTAATAACCAAGAGAGTTAGTGCATCCACCATGGATCCCCCCCGTCTTCTCCAGACCTTGTTGTGGTAGCTCTAGGAAGCTAAAGAGATCATTGTTAACTCTTAGCTACAGTTACATTCTACTGGTAACCAAAAAAATAACTGTTTGGAAAGCTGGGGCAATCAAGAATGCACAAATATTCCTTCATTGTGACAGAGTAATAACTTTAAATGCTGTTTCCATTGCAGGAAAGATCACAGACAACTCTTTTAATAGATCTTCTACTAAACCCTGATGGTACTAGGATTTCATTGACCCAGGACATCAAAGGAAGGATTATGTGACTGCTAAAACAATCAGCTGACAGAAATATTTACCTTACTGTATTTCTAGAGGCTCACTGTAACTGAGAACACATGCACACAAAACAAACTACACACACACACGTGTTACTCTGGCTTTAGGTAATTCTTTGATACAAGAATTTTGGGATTTATCCTCACGCTTTGGTAATAAAATCATTCTGGTTTGCAGATGCTGAAGATTCTTGATTTGAACAACTTTATTAGTTTGGACATTCTGAAAATGGATGAAACTGTATTGTGTACTTAAAATTGCATTTGTAACTTTTATGTCATATTTAAAAAACCTCCATATAAAATCAACAGGGGCTGGGGTGGGGCTTTTAAGATTAGATAGAAGCTGAAATAAACTGTGGAGAGTTACCTGCCATCATCCTGGTGATGGGATGGGACTAAAGAAAATGAAGAAAATCAGATGCTTTTTCTACGATGTTTAGGTTAAATTTTACAAGAAATGTCAAACCTCCCATTTTCTGAAAGTGTCTTTCATACTCCTGTAATGCGTCTTTTGCAGTGATATGTCAAGTGTATCTCTTCTTTCCTAATCAATGAACGTCTACATTTTTGGAAGACATCTTAATTGTTCCTTTCAGAGAGTAAGAATTTAAATGAGAAAAATCTGTGAATTTATGTCCCTTGTACTCTATTGTTTTATACCAAATCCTCTTGTAAAAATAAATTTTTTTTTTCAAGTACATAGTCTTTCCATTGCACAGTGGTTCAACACTAACTTAAAAACTTGGGAAGAAGAATGATTCAATTTCTGTTTTGCAGCAGGAGAAAAGCACCTGGAACTCATTACTTAAGGGATGTTAATGAGAAAAAAATAAATGGGGTATTCTTTTTTAAAGTTCTTAGGCTCAGAATCTAAAGTAAAAACCTGCTTCAACAGTGTCTTCAGTACAAAGAGTACAGTTCCTTTCATTTTCTGACCTCCCCCTTTGCAGGCATACAGTGTGAAAACCTGAATTAAGGGACACTCAGCAAGTTCTTTCAAATGCAGCAAGAGTTAGGAAATTGTCCAAGAAGGAGCTGAGACACCACAATGATTTCTAATGTAGTGACACTCACAGACATAGTTATTACAGAATCCCATTCATAACAGAGTTACACTTCACAGGTTTTTTCTGCAAAGGCCAGCAAAGGAAACCAGCTTGCTTTTTGGCTTTTCCATTGTGTAAGGAAAAAAAAAAAGCAGAACTGGATAAGACTTGCACAAAATATGCAGAAATTAAATACATTGTAAGCCTCTCATAGCCCGTACTGTTAAACTACAGGGCAAGTAAGATATTACATGCTTTTTTAAATATCACCAAATTTTTCTCCTTTCAAAACAATCTACTTGCCTTTTCTTAATATTGAGCACAAGAGTAGTCTGTTTTGTTTGCTACAGCTCTTACAGTCTGCTTCAGCAGTATTAACTTGAATGTGTCCCCTTACTACAACTTCATGACCCATCATGCATGGTAGCAATTGAGAAACTGTACAGAAAATAAAACACAAACACCAAAAAGTCTAAAAAATGGCAAAGAGGTGGCAGTCGTGGCCCTTCATCGGGGCCTTTTGTTGCTAATCCAAGCATTGTGATAAAGAGTAAGGCTCCAGATTAAAAAGAAAGCTGAAGGTGGCATTGAAGAGTTACTGTCACCATGACTCAATCAGAGAGCATAGGAGACGCACATATATATTGTTTGGCAGGGTCGTTAACATGATATAAACATTACCCTTACTTTAAAATCCATCTGAATCATGTAAAAAGCACTGGAAGTGAACTGTATGATTATTTACAGAATCACAGAATAAGATGAGTTGGAAGGGACCCACCAAAGTCATTGAATTCAACTCCTGGCCCTGCACAGCACCAGCCCCAAGAGTCACACGGTGTGCCTGAGAGCATTGTCTGAATGTTTCTTGAACCTGTCAGGCTTGTTGCTGTGACCATTTCACTGGGGAGCCTGTTCCAGTGCCCAACCACCCTCTGGGTGATGAACCTCTTTCTAATAGCCAACCTAAATGTCCCCAGACATAGCTTCAGGCCATTCCCTGGGGTTCTGTCAGTGGTCACCACAGAAGAGAGATCAGTGCCTGCCCCTTTCCTTCCCCTCATGAGAAAGATGGAATTACAATGGTGTCTGTCCTCATTCTCCTCCAGGCTGAACAGACCAGGTGCCCTCAGCTGCTCCTCCTACAGCAAAACCTCCAACACTGGAGGTGAGGCCACCCCAGCCCAGAGCAGAGTGGGACAATCCCCTTCCTTGCCCAGGTGGTGATGATGTACCCCAGGTTGGCCTCTTTGCCAAACTATCCTTTCCTTTCTTCCTTTCTTATGCCTACCTAGATCTCAGACAACATGTGAGTAGCAATGAGCGTTGTGAAATCTCAAGGATAATTATTTGTGTTGATAATAATTGGTCACTTCACATATTGTGACTCAGAAATTTATTAAAATTTTAAATATAATTAGAATCAAAATAATGAAGGTAATGGTATATTGATCCAACTTCTCTCATTTTCCTGGTTTTCCTCTGTGTAATTAGTACTGAGATATTCTGTTGTGAGGTTTATTTTGTATCTGTAAATGAGTAATCCAGAGTTCATGCTTCAGCATCCATAATCAGATTTTTATAAATTTTAACAGATACTCACTATGTTCTGGCCAAGTAAAACTCACTAGTCTTCAAAAGTAATTTTTCCACAGCAGATTTGTTAAGTCACAAGGGATTTTTATTCCTAAATGTCATGAAAAGACATTTTTATAACACATTATGCATTTGGCTTATTCTAAATTTTGATGGTAATAGAAACATTCAGATCAAGATGACTCAAGATAGGCTGAAAAGCTCTTGCTTTTCACTGATAAAGGAATATAGTCAAACAGTGAGTAGCATATGATTTGGACACATCAAGTTGTATTGCACCACAAACATATGTATGGTAGTGAAAAGCTTATGTGTAGCCCAAAGAACACAATTCCCTTACTTGAAACCATCAGTCTGGCTCTAACACCAGCAATGACAAACAGAAACTCCATGAACTCTCATCTTTACCAAACTCAGTATGATTTACAAGTACTAACTTAGTGTCACAAGTAACAAAACACTTAGATAAAAATATTTTTAGCTTACAAAGATACAGAACTTGAAACTGCTTACCCTCTCTACACAGCACAGCTCATTTGTGTGGTAGAAGAAAGGATAATAATATTCTGTAATTCAGCAGCCTATGCATGGTTAAGACAACATCTGTGTACAAGTTTCACAGATTTTAATGCTGTAAATGGAATGGGGAGCAATAGTAGGTGGTAGAGAAATACACTGATGCACTCAATTACTTTTTATTTTAGAAAGAGGGGTACATCAACTAAAACAACAACAGCTTCATGATGGAGGAGTAAAGATGCACAGGGAGCAATGGCTCATTTCCCCGATTCATGTGTAAATGGAAAATAAGCAGGATATAACCTAAGAAGGAAACCAGAATTACTGACTCCTAACTGCTCAGATATCTTTCTGTGATAGCAAATGTAATGTCATAAAGACAACACAACTATAGAGCCAGGAAGTGACCTTTTACACACAATATTACACATGCAAATTGGACAGCTACAAATCAAAACAGTTTTTGATTTAGGCACACTATGAGAAGGATCATGGATACATTGGGTAGCTCTTTCTTCTATACCCAAGCAGTTAATGTATGAAAATCCAGTATAAGTTGAAGTTTTTGAGTAATTTATTTGGGGAAAAAAAAAAAACAACAAAACAAAAAAACCAACCAACCAACCAACAACAACAAAAAAAACCAACAAAAAAAACCCAACAACACCAACACAGGCACCAAAATGAAACAAAAAATTTCAAACACATGCTCTTTTGAAGAGTAAACCATACTGCTTTCAGGCCTAGCCAAGGGATTACTGTTACACAGGGAAATCAAGGCTGACTTTTAAGCATCTAAAAATAATTTTAAGAATGCTTCCCATCTCAATGCTCTGGACAAGAGAAAAGAAATGAAGAAACTTAGCATCTACATGCCATTGGTATTACACAGCCTTCCTTTTTAAAAACATTTCAAACAAATTCCTGTATGGGATATTTACAGGCTTTAACTGATTAGAAACAAATGCAAGATACGAAATACCCTCTGGAAGTACAAAATGGGTTGTTTTCAGAAAAAATTCACCTTTCTGATGAAGCAAAAGAGAATCTGATAGTCTGGCCAGATACTTTCTATTAAATATAACTCATTAAATATTTACTCACATGCCACTTTATACCAGAAGGTTGGATAGCTACACAAGACATTCACATAAGACACTGACCTCCACATTTCTGTCTCATATAAGCTGTGAAGCAGCACACACCACTAGAATAAATACACCTCTGCAGCAAAGGGCTATGTATGCTTTATCACAGGATTCAACTCTGTACTACCAAGTTAATAAAATAGGAACAGATGTGCCATCATACCTCTCTCTGTGCTGTGAAGACACAACACACAGGCACATTTCTGACTTCTGGCTGTTATCGTGCCCTCCAACACCCTATCACATTATGCCTGAAAGTTTTACAATCAAAATTTTTTGCACTGAAAAAGCCCATGATTTAGCAAGCTTTTATTAATTATTCTCCCTTTGCATTAAAGGTTACAGGCTGCATACCTACATTCAAGCAGTCAAGGACGAAAAGGTAAATAGTCGTCCATTAAATTATTATTATTTAAAGTAAGACTCAAAGCCAACACCTACATTGATACCTATAATCTAAAATCATTATAGCTGAAATTAATTACTAGAAAGTATGTTCTATTACAATATAAATATCAGTAAGATGAATCCTCCCATGCTCAAGATCATCTTTTCAATTTTCATCTTTTCAATTCACTGCTATAGGCACTGCGCATTTCATAGTACTGGGGAAGTGAAGCCACAGCCCTAGCTGTGACTGATCTGTGTTCTGTTCTGATCTATATGCTGCAGGTTAAAATATCACCAACCTGTATGCATTTTGGCACAGACAGGACTAACTGCTTCATGGAAAAATGTGTTACTCAATTCTTATCTATAATATAGACAGCCCTCAAGTTAAGGTTTGTGTTGGGCGACAAAACAGGACTTAATTTCCTTGCCGTGCCCAACTTCCTTAGGTATCTGCACATAAGCTATCTATTATCTCCATGCTTTGGATTATGATCTGTAAAATCAAGATAAACATTCTTATTTCATTTTTGAAGGACAGAGAATTTTAAGAGATGTTATGTGTTTTTGAGGTATCTCACATAATCGTAATGAGGTCCTTGTATAAAAAGTACTTGGCACTTAAGGAGAAGACATTTTGTAAACACTGAGCTGCAGAAAAACTGTATCTTCACACTACTAGGTAGTATCTTTTGAGGTATCTTCAAAGTCTTAGCTTCTTTCATGCAACTCTGAGCAGCTGTAAAATTAGGAGNGCAGGTCAGGCCTCAGCTGGGGTAACTCAGGTCTGGGCAGCTCATCCCTAAGAAAATCTGCTACAGCAATGCATACAGTACAGATAAGCATTTTGTTGTCAGGTACATCTCTCCTGTACTGATAAATAAGCATAGTAGTTTTTCCAATAAGAGCAGATGTTTGATTCCTTGAAAAATATTACAGATATTACAGAATAAGGGTGGGTATTAAAATAAAAGTAAGGCATATTAATTACATTGACTATGAAGAGATTCAGAATGCACCTTCCTTTGACATATTCCCATCTATAAAACCAGGTAAGCTGAAATCACTTTCCGTGACTTCCCAAACCCTTCACACAATCACTTGTCCTAAATATGAACACGTGTGTTGCTTGTGTTCCACAACAGATAACATTCAAAATTTTTTACTTCCTTCTGGGAGCATTTGAAAACCTAGCAGGTTTACTCAGGGTAACATTTGCTGTCAAAAAATAGGCCATATTTATGAAGCCACAATAAGGTAAATTCGGGTAATAGAAGAATTCCATCTTGTATGAACTGGCATAGACTCAGAAGGGAAGCTACTTCTGTTGTAACAAGCAGACTCTCTTTAACAAACAAAAGAGGAGAGAGGAAATTGCAGGATGTAAAAGGAAACCGAGCTTTCAACAAATTGAGTCTACAGTTATTTTCCCTCAAACATTATCTGCCCTCTCCCAAAGGTGTCATCTATGCTGCAAGATTCAGATATACAGATAAGTAGATACATTTAAAAAAAAAAAAGACTAATATCCCCCAGTAAAAAACCCTCTGGGCAATTTGGAGAAATCAAATCTCCTCTTTGATGAGGAAGTGATAACTTGGAAAGTAAATCTTGAGGATGAATGACTAAGGCCTGGTTCAGCAAAGCATTTAATATATTAATAGCTTCACCATGTTTGTCAGAAGTACAGCCAAAACACAGAGAAATCGAATTAAACAAAAACAAGACAACTATAGTTACCGCATAACTGGCACTACACAGGACATTTTTTCTTTGAAATAAACAGGAGCTCGGGCATGGAAACATTTAATACCCTCTTGCTGCATTTCATCTTCTTTTGAAACACGGATAAGAGAATATGAGACCCTCATCAGTGTTCCATGCGAAGTCCTAAGACCACATTTTTCTCAGGCATTTCTGTTATGAAGAAGGAAACCAACTGTAAGACAAATTCATTACATGGTGTTCTGCACTTTTAGAGCATGCAGACTGAAGAGTATGTAGAACATAGTTCATAACCTCAAAATATTAATTTTTTTAAGAATCAAAAGTAATGAAATCCAATTTCAACACGGAACTTGTGTCTCATGACCAAACCATCTCATACACTCAAAATGGCAACAAAAATGGTTCCTGTGGTTGAGACAGTCATATCATCTTCCTCCTTAGACATCTGTTAGGATTACCAACAATGCGGGAGCTAATACAGCTGCATTGCTCTTTCATGGGCATTCTCCACAGCATCTCTTAAAGGAACATGGTTGATGTAGAGCACTAACAACTTTAATTGAGAATGCCCAATGGATGCCTAAATTTAAGGCAAGAAAGTGGAAAGGATATCCAGAGCAACATAATTGCCTAAGCTTCCTTCTCAGCAGCAATTTTTCCAGATAAAAATAAAAACTTTTCTTGAAAAATCATTATGAGCTCCAGGACAAAA
>VXBB01024671.1:2085-12560 GCA_013399915.1 Illadopsis cleaveri | reverse complement strand
ATTCCTGTAGTTAATTAAGCAAATTGTCAGTGGCAATTTTTAAATCAAAACTATAGAAATTTAAGTATATATATATATACACACACAGTAATGTTAAGAGGTAGTCTAGTTTCAAATGTTGCTGTAGGTTTCACAAAACTTGCACGTGAAGTATCTGATGAGGTGAATTAGACAATTGTGATCAGCCACTTGGTTTGCGCCCACACGAAAAGTAACACAAGAAAATACATGCAGCATGGACCAAATGAGTACAGTATAACTTATGCACCTTTAAGAATTTAATCCTGTCCATTTAGTTAAAGCAACAAAGAATGCATTTGCTTTCAACTACAAGCTACCTTCCTGCTGTAAAAGAGCTTCCTATGGGACCCTAGGGGAAGGAGAGAATGACAGTATTTTAAACTGTACCCATAACTACTTTTAGTACTGAGGCCATGAAAAAACAGATTGAGAACTACCAAAACCTTTTTAACAGGCTGTGCAAAAGGCCTAGCCTTTACCTTCTATGCTCATACATTTCTTTAAAAAACAGCGTCTGCATTTACAGACTACTACACATGTGCTTTTACTATATAGCATGTGAACATAATCCAAACTGAAAATATACATACAATGAGGACAACAGTGAAGACCAGTCATCAAAAAATCGTTAAGCCTATTTCTGACAATGTGTAATAAATATAAGACTGAAATAAAACACATGTAAAACTGAAATAAAGCACACATTTGAGCCAGCAGACCAATAAGCCTCCTTAGGAGTCATTATAGTCAATCACATCAAGAAGAACCTGGGGACATTTAAATCAAGTAGATTATTCAGCTGGCATGCACAAGTGTACATTCTCAGCTAATAAAAAATCCATAGGAAAAATCTGTAGGAAAAAACTTATGGAGCGTTTGAATGCAGTGCACTTTTTTCCAAATGTGGTATGCTGCTCCAGTTGCAAATGCCCTGAAAGGAACAGCCTTCTTTATGCTCCCAGAACTCACTATATCACCACTCAGAATTCACTGTGTAAACACTGTTGGGGACATACACTTGAGAAATTCTAAAAACAATCAAATGCTTTTTGGTTTTTCTTCTATTTTGGAAAGAATAAAACTGTTCTAACATTTTCCATTTCCTGTTTTATTAAAGACAAAACTTCTTTTTATTAAGCTAAGGTAGGAATCATCATGTTTCAACCACTAAACACAGGGGTTTATAACTAGAAACAACAGCAGACTGAACAAGTTAGTAGCAGTAGTCAATTCCAGTAATATAGTTCTAGATAGCATCATATGATAACATACAGAAACATCACCTACTTAAAATGTCTCCAATGAGACTGATAGCCAAACAATGCTCCATCAAAATGTGTAACTAATTCTTCCCACAAACCAAAAGCAATAAACCCCTCTACTAAAACTGCTTTTTTTCTGCCTTTCTGGACAAACCTTGTGTTTTACAAGTGGCCTTAATCTACCATTGCACAGGATGGTTGCTTGCTTGGACAACTGTAATTAACAGTGACGTGAATATCTGCAAACTTTAAACTATTTCAACACACAACCATGCTGGCCTGAGATCTCCTAATTTAGAGATGGTCATCTCAGAGTCAGAAAGGGAGCAGAAGCGTTAGCATATGCGTGGTGATAAATTGCTTCATTGATCTAAAAATGTGGCCTTAATGTGGCCTAATGAGAACATTCACTCCTTGACAACTTAGTATCTATCTGGGAGGCCCCATATGAAATGCAATACAACAATTCCTTGCTAAGAGAGATGCGTGCTATTAAAAAGAAAATTATGATCTTGGCATACCACTACTGGAAATAAGCTGATCCTGTGGTCAGAAGTGGGCTATTAGAAAAAAATTACTAAACCAAAAATTTAGTTGTTTTAACCACACAGATACAGTATTTTCGTGTTCTATTAAATGTTTCTTAGGTGAATTCTGAAGCAGCACTATCTTATAAAACAAGAGTTCTTTGGAACAGCGCAATTAAAAAGTTTTCAAACACTTCACAAATACAAATATTCTTCCGGGGATGGAGAACTAAATACCAAAATTGCTTAGTTCCAATGGCCTGAAATTATTTTCTTATGTACTCATAAAAAAAGCTTTTCAATGACAGTGTCTATTTCCCAGACAGCTTAACAACACATAATGCCAACCAGATATTGTACATGAGCTGGGGAAAATTTTCCATTCAAATTTCTGAATGAGAAAGGAATTAAATGTTTTCTGTAATCAGTAAAGGCCAGTTTACAGGGTTCCTAGAAAGTTCTGTGAAATCAACAGAATTTGGTACTGCAAATAACACCACTGAAGCATCTCTGAATAACCATTTAGGACTTTTCCCCATTTTTCTTTTAGCTGCTAAGCACTGCACAAACTCAACAGATTATTTCAGATTTGATCCTTCCTTTGATCCTTAGTTTGGTAGATTCAAATAAAAATACTCATTTCGACAAACAGTAATACATGCCAGCTAAAGATTTAATGTAATTTTTATGCATTATATGTTAATAGTCGTTACCTGAATTAGCGGAAGCACATCATCCTGAATAAATACTCTATTTAACTAAAAGCTCTTTTATACCATATCGTATTTTTTCATCAGTATTTTTTATGACACTTCAAAATACTTTCTACTTGCAGTATAACTAGACAACTCATTTTAGAGAATTAAAGGATTTGTTTCTTGTGTTTCACTTATGCTGATGAATTCACTATTAAAATGCAAAGAGCATTTAGCATCAGTCATATATATCACAACTGGTTTGGGTTTTTTGAGTTTTTTATTAAAAACTTAAAAGCTGTATCAACAAAGTCATTTTTGCTCAGGTTATTAACAGAGCTTTAATACTGACAGTTTTAAATCTCTGGAGTGACACAAAGGATCAATAGCAACAACCAACAGGAAAAAAAATCAGTGTCACATTGCTAACAAACCTTAAAAAAAAGAAGAGTATTTCTGAGAAAGCAGCAGAAATTATTCTGGAAAAGTTGAATCACTCCCCAAAGTTTCAGTATACCATTAAATTAAACTGAAACAGTTAAATGCAATTTTGATCATGTGCAGGAAATATGTCCCTTATCGAGTGTGAATATATATATGCATGCTTATTTCAGTGCTTTTCCTAAATCTTGTGTATCCTTGTTATCTCATCTGATGACACTATACCACTGGAATATTTTCAAATCAGCTTTTATGTTTTGACACTGAACGTCATGTAAAAGTGAATTAGTTGTCTAATGAAAATATGTTTCCCCACAGTAGCTACAGATCACACGCCACAATTCCACTAGTCTGACTAAACGATAATTTTCTTCTGCCTTACACAGATAGGATAATGGAAACTTTTTTTTCACGCAGATACAGTCAACTATTAAAACAAACATCAACATCATAACACCACCACCTAACAGTTCTATTATACTCTTCATTATAAAATAACGCTTATTTTAACCAAGTAATTCTTATCAACTGTGTTACACCTTCTCTAAATTTCACACAAAAACAGCATTCTGTATCGATACACATATTGACTGCTAAATGTGCTGACCGGATAAATGACAACATGAAGAGACATGTTGAGACATAATATTAAATAAGGAGTAAAAAACCAGTACAAGAATAGAAAGGAGAACAGAAGTAGAAATGCAGAGGGTGAATGTGTTTAAATTCGTGTATGTCTACACGTATTGTAAGAAGAGTAGATACAGAGCACTATAAGCAGAAAGTATGGTGAGCAAAAAGTAACTTTTTTTTTTCAAGGTTTCAACTTGTTTTTCCATTTATTTCAAACAGATAGAGAGACTGAAAGTAAATAGAAAGAAGTGAACAGTACCAAAGGTGACGAAATGAGTCAAAAGAAGACAAGGAGAGACAAGAGGTATGAAAAAGGAGTAGGAAAGAAAAAATTGGCATAAAAGGTGTTAAGAAAACATAAGGAGTTTTAGAGATAGAACAACAAAAAGGTTAGAAATCTAAAAAAGCTTAAACACCACCACCTCCCCCCACCACCACCCCCCAAAAAAACCTCCTACATAAAGAAGAAGAGCAAAAGTATTACAACCCTCACCAATTCAGCTAGAAGTCTTTCTCACCCATCAATTCTGTTCCACTGCTGTAATCCACCGTGTGGATCCACACTGGAAAGCAGCACTACACCTCTCTACACAAGCTTCCCCACTGCTTCCTCTTGAGCACAGTTAACACTACAGTCACATAGTTTTATCCAGCACATGGTACCCTCAAATGTTTTTTGAATATGTGTAAGTGTATAAAGTCAGCTCCTACAAACTTAACCATTTGAAGGCAACTTTTTTCAAGAAGCAACTCCTCGGCAGTTGTCAGCAACCTTTCCTTCACCATCCTATTTCACTTATTCAATACAGTTCTTTCTGTCCTAGATTTTGTACTTGGATGCAGTTGCTTTGATTTGGCGGTGACTCAGTATAGTAAAGTCATCCATCTTGTATTAGAAATTGGACTTCCTACCACAAAGGAGAAAAATAATAGAGGAAAATTGGACAGCACAGGCACATGAAAGCTTAGAGGAAAATCCGAGAGCAAAGGCAGATAAAAATTTAGGAGCTACTGATAAAAAGTTAGTGCTTGTTTTGAAAGTTCAGAAGCTACATTTAAGAAGCTGGTGCTTGTTTTGAAAGGATAAACAAGATCAAAAACAAAGCTCAGTTTTCTAGGTGTAGCAAAATACATTAGTAGCCTTATTTTAATCACAGTTGTAATATAAGCTGCTACCAACTCTCTGACTTTTATTATTGCTTGCCTTTCTCACCTCCCTCTTCTCACTCCACATCTTTATTTCTATTTCTCTGCTATCTTCAAGGTAGCCTTACTTTTCCATTACATGTTTTTCTCTTTCTTATTCTCTTATTTATTTCTGAAGATACTTTAACTTGTGTGTAATGCCATTTTAACTTTTGTATATTGCTGTTTCTTCTACAAGCAGACAACTAAAAATCAAGAATTCTCACGGAGTAGAAGTCAGCACCACCTACAGTGAGTAGGAATTGCACTTGTAAGTCAAGTGCTACTACAACCAACTCTGAAATCAAATAATGAAGCACTGTTGGCACCAGGGACATCCCTCACTCTTTTTTTCCTCTATTCCCTTACCTGTAACTGTATTGAAAAGTCACCACTGCAATGGCCAAACTTCTAGGCAACATAAAGAATTCCAATCTCAGTGAACAGTTTACTATCAAATATAAGATTATTGTTACGCCCCTTCCTTCCCATGTGGTTAAGTACCCTGCAAATGCAGTGCTGTGAATCTGCATTGTATTTCCATGAATTATTAATACTTATAGATATTAGAAGACTATGGTTATGCTTGACTCCATTTTTAATTCATGTATCTACTCACAGACCTTGCTCTAGAATTACTTTTTGAAAAAGCAGTAAGTATGTCTTATGTTTACACATCAGGTTTTGCATTTCTATCACTGCCAGGTCCATGCTGAAGTTCTCTCTCACAAACTGTGGAACACTTAGAGAACAACATTGTCAACAGAAAAGGAATTTCATCAGTACAAAGGGATTTTGCACTAATGAAGCCTTCTCCCTTAAAAAGAGATTAGGATTGGTATAACAGCATAAGGCACTTTTAAACCTACTGTTCAGGTGTAACAGAGGGCCTACATTGCACCATTTAAAAATTGCTTCAAAATGCATGCAGTCTGGTTTGTGCTAGCGTTATTTGTAACATCAATGCATTTTGCTCACAAATTCCCTAGGCAATACAATTTTTATCTTACAAAATCTTCATCTTAGCATAAAATGATTGTAAATACAAATGCTACACATACATGCAAACGCACATTCACATACAGAAATATTAAAAAAAATGGAATTACCTGGTGAAACAGTCTATGCTATCTCTATTTAGATCACAACATTCCAAAGCACAACAACACAGAACATCTTTCCTAAATGATGTATTCCAGTTACAAAATAAAAGTTGTGAATTAAAGGATGCTATTTGGCAGTTTTTAGCTAATCATGGAACTGGTAAATCATCCACCCACAACAATACACTTTGTGGACATTTGTCATATACTTGCAATGCCCATACTACGGCAACATACTGCAAGAGCTGGCAGTCATGCTATCAGGAAGAATTTGGCTACAGAAACAGCAATGATTCATAATGCATTTTAGAAGCACTGTTGAAACAGCAAACCAACACACTACTGTTCCAATCCTTTAAAAGTAACAAGAGCTTTAAAATACAATCATAAATTTGTTTTCAAAACCAAAACAAGCAAAAAAAAATCACAATTCTAATAATGCATTTGGAAGTGCATCTTTATTCACCGTTTTTTTCCTCAAGGGACAGAAAACAGCTATTTAGCATCAGCTAACTACTTACCTTTCTACATTGCAATTTAAATGGTCAACTCAACCTAATAGAACAGGTCTTTCACAATATCTCAATCAAAATTCACTGGTTTAAAAACAGTTTAAATTTGGTTGTATTCAGGTTTTAAAATCCTCTGTAGTAATTTTTAAAATAATCAACACATTTTCATTAACTGAAATCTATACTACAAACAGGTGATTTTCAAACATTCCCTCTGAATGAAGTGTCAACAACACAGTCCAAATATTTTGTTTCAACATGCACATCACATATTTATTGTCCCAGTATCTACCATGAAAACTGTCTCTCACCTACCAGTATCTGAAAATAGTGCTTCAGGTCCTGTCAAAAGCTCTCAAGGGCTGTATTTCTCTGATGAAAACACCCTTCTCTTTCTTCCTGAGAATGTCCCAGTTAAATACAAACACATGAAAATTTTGTCTCCTGAATAAAGACATCTAAAAAGGTTATTAATTTCTTGTCATTGTAACTACATAGTGACTCTGAAACTTTATTTGTTACTCCCACTTACTGTCATCTTGTTGAAGACACTAAGTAATATCTCTACCAAGCTTAAGAAGAAACAGAAACAACCAGAAAGCATTTTGGATCTTCTGCTCTTTGTCCCACTACACAAACTGACATCATGACTGCTTACCTGCTGGAACACAACTTCATCCTGCTTCATTTTCTTTTTGCTTCTTTTTCTCATCCTCCAGTTTATCTGAATCCATTTTGTGACCTGGAGTTCAAAATCATGGTACTTTTTTAGGCAGAAGATGCAACCTGATTGTAGTTACACAGCATTAGTAAAAAGTTGTAAAGACACTCATGAAAACTTTTTCATTGCTTCACTGGAAAGTAAAAATCACTTTTCCTCTCCAAAGTGATGTGGTCCGAGGTAATCTGGTTATTACTCGTACATGATCAAAGTGTGAGATGATCTCCTTCATCTTAGAGCTTTTGGTTTAAGGGGTTTGCACAAAGAACATTTTGATGTCAGTCCAGACTGCCAAATGAGAAGTTATCACAGCAGCATGAAAAACTCGTGGGGAAAACCTCTGCGACTTCGCCTTTACACCTTCTATTTTAAGTAAGAGATTTATTTCCAGCCACCCACTCGAACATTGTTCCAGACTACCAATAGCAAACGTGGATGGCGTGGTTGTTACTATTTAATAAAGTAGTAACACTTGGTGATTTGGAGGTTTTTTTCCCCATACTAACATTTCTATTCTTAATACGAAAGCAATTCTTTAAAGGAAAAGCGTGGCAGGGTGGGGATGGTGTGTCAGGTAGAAAGCTCCAGGAGCAGACCTGCAAGGGGAAGAAGCGGGTGCAACGTAACAGCCGTGAAAGGTTTCCTCCTCACCTCGCCGTTCACTTGCTGGACGAGCTGACAGTCCTTCCACGTCTCTCCCTCCTCCAGCAGGGGCTACACGGGGGAGAAAACGCACGGTGAGGCGGCAGNTGCCAACCCGCGCTCCCTTCGCCAGCGTCGCCGACGGGAGGGCTATTCACACCCTCCACATCCATGCTCCTCACGGTTTGCAGCCTAATTATTAGAGATACGCGCTCTCTTCGAGACCTTTACTATGGAAGGTTTCCTATGAGCCTTCCTATAAGCATGCTCTGTCACAGGTCTTGACGGACAGAGGAATAGCCGAGTGGGGATAGTTCAAGAAAGCATGATCACCACTAACAGTTTGAACATTGGCCTTGGTACTTGCTCTCACCTCCAGCATCCAACTACTAAACTACCTCAGAGAGTCTGAAATGCATCTTAAAAGGAAGATCCAAAGCAGCTTTGTAGGTATACTGCACCACAGCAAGCCCTTTATCGAGGCCTCGGCTGAAGGCTTTATTTATTCAACAAGATGCTGCAAGCAGGTTATTAAATTTAGGCATGGGACTTCATCAGGTATTCTTGCACCCTCAGAAGAGGATATTCAAACTCCAGCATGTTGGGAGATTCTACAATTATGTCAACCATGCAAAATCCAAATACTATTAATTCTTAAGATTTTATCAAGTGCTTTTGTGTTTATATTTAAAAAACAAGAGGCAATAAAGGATACAGTACCTCATACTTGTTATAGTTAAAATGATGTTACTAAAGTATTGTCAGTATTTTAAAAATTATTCATACTCTGTAGAAAATTATTTGTACTACATATTGTTATATTCCCTGAAAGCCTCAAAAGGAAATCTCTGCTCTAGCAAAAGAATAGGGTACATTAAAGCACGTGTGTAGGCAAACCCTCCGTATATAGAATTAGATGTACTTAANTTTGTCACTTGAAAAAAAAAAAAAGTCTCCCACCCTTTTTGTTTTACTCCCACAACATCCTTCTTTCAAGATCAAAAGCTTTAGATCAAAGCCAAGATCAAACTCAATGCTTTAAATAGAAACAACTTCACGATGAAGCATTAAACAAAGAAGAACTTTTTAACAGACACATCACAATAGAAAATCTTACTGTAGTTTTTTATTTCACACTTACAGCAGGTCTACTGAAACTAGTATAAACAACATATTTTTATTTTGTAAAGCCACAATAGATTTTTCTACTGAATGGTAATTCTCAAAGTGCCTACAATTTGGCTCTTGAATGGAGTGCATTTAAATGAAGAAGGATGAACAGGACATAGTTCAAAGGGAATGAACAAAAAGTCATGTTAATGGCAAACACAAATTAATGCAACTACTTAAACAGTATTTCATCAGATCAGTTAACAGATTAGACTGTGCATTCCCACAGAAGTAGTTATGGGAAACACTGGACCATAGAAACAATGAAACATATTTATACTTTAAGACTTTTAAAGAATTGCACTTCTTTCCTGTCAAATGTTTAGGGAAAACTAGGGGAAAAAAGGTTACAAGAGGTATTGATTTTCAGACCTACAGATCCTGAGGCTGGTTTGGGATGAAAATCATAAAAACATACTGTGTGTTCAAACTCACAGGAGACTCCTGTTTTCTTGTTAGTAGCTGAACAGCAGTGAAGGAAATTCAAGAGGAATTGTTACTGACTTTTTATGGTAATGTACCTTGTGGAGCCAACATCTGAGGTTCCGTGGTACTGACTGCTGTGCACATCCTACCTTGAACATTGACCTACTCTTAAGATGATGGCACTGCAGTGTAAGGTAAGAGGCAACTTGTCAGTACAGATAACCTGCAGAAGACAAAAAGTAGTGGCAGAAATAGGATGAGCCTAACAAGTGGTGGTCACAGCAGTGTCTCTTGTCTCTTGTCAGTCAACTCTTATCTCTGTTTATTGATGTGTCAATAAGATTTAGTTTGTAATCAGAGCAGGAACTTTTGCTGGGAGTGGGATAGAGCAGGGAAGAGAGAGAGCAGGAAGATGAAAAGGGGAGCTGTGAAAGAGGAGGGAACAAGCCAAGAAAAAGGAGGCGAGGAAAGATGTTTTAAGAACATTTTGTCTCCTACTGTATTCCTCCATACTTGAAAAGCTTACTTACACCAGATAAAAGGGTGATGTCACACCAAATATAAAATGGGAATGACTGCATTACCCCCATCAACAGTCCTATTTGCTGTCCACATGGCGCTGGCTGTCATACTTGAATCCCTTCACAATAGAAATTTGGAGATTAATCTGTCCTGCATGTCCTTCTTTACTTGGGAAGATCATCTTTCAGAGACTGCTAATGGATCTGTCCTATAGAACAGTTAAGATGGGGAACAAGCAACATATTAGGAACCCTATTTCTTTCAGCAGCAGGATTAAATAGAACTGAATTTTGAAAAACTGGAGGGGAGGTAGCACTTTCTACGACTTGGGTGAATACAGACCAAATATCCTGGTCTTAGGCAATGATTTACACCAGCACTTACTCAAGTCAGACCAGATCCCAAGCATACAATGAACATGCAGAATCATACACAGCCTAGAAAACAAGAAAGTATTTTTGCAGCACACTCTTTCATTTTACATTGAAACAGGAACTGTTTTTAAATTGTTCTGGCTCTGATGGCTACTAATGGTATTTCATAACTCAGTGAAAAACTATAATCACGAACTTTTCCTTTGCATAGGTTGCCTATAACTTCAGCTCCTCTGTGCTA
>VXBB01024670.1:35040-67183 GCA_013399915.1 Illadopsis cleaveri | reverse complement strand
AACATACATTCATTGAAATTTATGCCAGCGGAGTTTGTTAACCCTCCCCTTTGACATTTCCAGCTTCTCCTGTTGCCAGAGGAGACAAACCGCTAATGCTCGCAATAAAACTAAATGCCCAGGGACGAGCACGGTTTGGTGCGATTCCTCCCCAGCCTGGGAGGGGAGAGCTGCAGAGCACGTCCAGCTCCCGATCCCGCCCGGTTGGGAAAGCTCTGCTCTTCCCAGGACACAGTCGGGAACAGGCGATGNTAAAAAAAAGTGAAACAAGACTGAAAACCAATATTAAAAGCATTTTAATCACTGCCTGGCCCCTGGCTCCCGCGGCTCAGCAGCAGCTCCCGTCCTTCGGGTTCCTGCAGGATCTTCATCTGCTTTCTGTTCCGGGGCTGATTGCACATGATTCACAATAATGACGGTAATGGTGGTGATTTTCTGTCTCTTACCTTGCTCAGGCTGCAGCAGTTCATGAACTGATACATCTTTCTCTTTGTCAGGCCCAAAGAGGACACCTTATTTGAACCACATAAAACAGCCTAAATAAGGAAAGTGGGAAGCATTTCCAACTGTTGCCTCTTCCTGACTGGCTGGGGCATATCACAGGGATGAGACAAGGGAAAGGCTTTCCAACCAAAAGGAACAGGAGCCAAGTGCTGCCTTTAAAGCCAAGAGGGGAGTGGGGTGGCCCTGGGCAGTTCCTCGCTGTTTTGCTCATGGATCAGGCAGGTACCAGGCACATTCCTCCCCTTCACCACACACCTGGCCAAAAACTCAGATTCCTCTTTCCCTGCAGAGCATCAGCAATAGGTGCTGAGGACTCTGTCCCAGGTGGAGGGGTGGGGGTTCCAGCCCCCCGTGTGCCTGATCTGAGCTGGGGCTGCTGGGGTGCAGCTGTAAGACAAAACCTCGAACAGCCAGAGACAGATGGGCTTCCTGCAGGTGCTAGGAACCACACCAAGGTAATTTCCCCTCAAATACTTGCCGGCCATGTTCCCTCCGTGTACCCAGAGCTGATGCCCGTCTATGTTTATCCTTTTCATCATTATTTATAAAGTTCTTACCCCGGAGCCATGGCCAGCTCCGTGGCAGTGCCCTGCTTGGGGTGGGTGCTACCCCTCCAAAAGAAGATGCTCCTTTTCCCCTGGCCCCATACAGCAGCAGCTCCTGCAGCCCCGCTCTGTGTTTGCCATCAAGCAGCACTGATTACACATGCCATCATTTCTGATGTTGCTCATTAGTCTGTATCATTATTAGCAATTCAAACCAGCAATTCTTTTCCAGCTGTAATCCTCCAGCTCCACCAAGGCGACCCCAGGGCTGCAGTTTGGGTGCTCACCTTTTCCTCCCCTCTGCACCAGCCAGGCTGGCGGTTCCTACTCAGCCTGCAAAGCCAGGAGCACGCCAGGCTGAGCACCAAATAATAACAGAAAGTTAATTCATGAATAGTTACAGCGTTTCCTTCAAGGCCGCTCTCACAAGGGGCCAGGCACCGGCTTTGCCATGTCCTTGGAGCAGGGGGGAGGGCACTGGCCCCATTCATCCCTACCTGGCCGCCCTCAGCCTCGGCCAGCTGGGCTCCAGGATTTGCCCTTCTGCTTTTGTCAGCTCTGGCTCGCATTGGAAGTTGTGGCCAGTCTGAAAAACGGATTATGACACAGCCCTTGCTGAGGTCAACACCGTGCCAGAGAAAGACAAGAAAAGGATGAGTAGGTAGGCTTGGAAAAAGAGACAACAAAAAAAAGCAAACCCACAAAAACCTAAACCCACCCACCCAATCAATAGGATGCCATGAAGTACGATGTGAACAATGAAACCCTGTTCCAGGTTGCCAAGGCAAATCTGTCAATAGAGTATTGAACAAGCAAATCTGACTTGCAATTATTATCTCCTTCTAAATACAGGCTGCCCCTCTGCCTTGCAGCTCAGCCCCGCTGCTGGTGTGGGGAAGCTCAGGGATTGCTGGTTCAAAATGGTGAGGGAAGAGTCAAGTCTGGCAGCTGGGCTGGAATTTACTCCAACACACGCGCTAAAACCCCCCGGAGCATCCCCACCACTTTCACTGCAGCAGCTGAAGTGACACATGCCCTGCCCCCAGTGTAACAGGCAGCAGCAAAAAACCCTTTGGAAAACTGTTCACCCTTTAAAGCTTCCAGGAAAACATCCAGTGCCACGAAGCACATACGGGTGTCCTCAGACACCGAGTGCCCAGCATTTTGTAAGGCTCAGGAAAGCACCGTGAAGAGCCCAAGCACTCGAGGCTGGGGCTGTCACTGTGGTGGCCTTAAAATCCAGCACAGCAGCGAGGTCTGGAGCTGCCACCACCCACCCAGAGGCAGCAGCAGTGGGAAAATCCAGAGGCGAAACCACCCTGAACTGGGTCATCACGTGGAAATTTAAATGGCTTCACAAGTGCATCGCTGCTGCTGCTGCTGCTGGTGCACATGGGGCCGTGTTAGGTGAATGCTTTTTTCTGGTGCTGCTTCCAGCACGAGCCAGAGGAGGTTGTGAGCAGAATCCTCAGGAAGGAGAGTCTTGCAGGAGCACACAGTGTGCTTCCACAGCAGTTTAACACAGCACAGCTGAGCAGTTTCTGTGTAGTTGCTGGAGGGGCTGAGGCACAGGGACACAGGGCAGCGTTACCCAGAGCAGCTGATTTGGGAGCGTGGCTGGGCTCCCCTCACCACTGGAGCTCACCATGCATGAGGCAGCCCCAGAGGAAGGAGGGACAGCCCTGCAGAGCTGCAGCCAGCACAGGCAGGGAGGGCAGCACTCCAGAGCAGGTTCCCAGGATGCTCCATCCCTTGGGCCCTGGGCTGGGAATAACCCCCCTTCCCCACAGCTCTTTTCTGCTGTGCCTTCCCCCCACAACCTCAAGCATGGGTGCCAGTGAGGGAGCCTCAGAGACCATCTGTCTTTAATCTCCTTAGAGCCAGGCAAGTCGGGAGAAATTCAGAGGGAAGAGGCACTGAAGTCCCCCTGTCCCTGGCTGTGACAGCACAGGGCGCAGCACACAGCTGGTGGGAGCAGCTCCTGCCTGCCCCACATCCACAGAGCAGTGCAAGGTGCCTGAGACACCAGGCAGAGAGTCCCAGGAGCACTCCCAGCCCCTGGAGCAGAGGGAGATGGGAGCCTGACACCCGTCCTCAGCCCCGTCCCACCCTGCACCTTCCCTGCCATCCCCTCAGATCCCAACAGCCCTGGAGAGGTCTGTCCTTGGAGCTCTTCCCCCTCTTATCGCTTAAGCTGATGCTGTTCCTTGGCAGCTGAGGGTAATTATGAGATTTTCTCCATCAGAGCTGGGTCTGTGCCTGTGTCCCCAGCAGCGCTGGCAGCAAGGAAACTCCTGGAGCAGGGATGGCCCCACGGCCACTCCTCCTGCTGAGCCTGCAGGCCCTCAAAGCCTCTTCTCCCTGTTGGGCAGGAGCTGGGCTGAGCCAGGGAAAGGGGCTTCGGCTGGGCACAGCATCCCTGGCTCCTGGCAGTGCAGCCCAGCTGCCTCAGCTCACACAAATTCTGCTGTCTCCCAGCCACGCAGGCAGAGCTTCCTGGGGTGGAGGAGCATCCACAAGGCCTTCCCTGGCTGCAGGGGAAACTGGGCTGGTCATGCCAAGCTATTTAAGCACAGAGATTGATTGATTGATTTGCTAAGATTAGAGCTGAGGACAGTTGCAGCCCTCTCACGCTGGGACCTGTGGGTACCGTGAGCTTTTCTGCCTGTGCTCTGCTCCCACAGCAGTTTGTGCAGCCCCTGGCACTGCCCAGGCTGGGATCAGCTCCTCTGGCAGAGCAGTTTGAGGCCACGTTGTGCTGATCTGAAGTGCCACCCTGGCCTCCCCTCCGTGGGCAGAGTGAGGATGAGAGCCCAGAGACAGAGCTGATAATTACTGCTCGGGGCTGGGACTGCCCGGGGAGCTGTGGGAGAGCAGCAGTGAGGGCCTTGTCAGCACATGTTCTGCCTCATGGCCCGGGCACGGCACAGGGCAGGGCTGGCACAAGGACAGATCACCCAGCACGGCCCAGCCCGGGGCTGAGCTGCTGCAGGCACTGAGGTGCTGCCCTGGGGACAGGGACCGTCGGGCTCTGAGGGCTGTGAGACCCCCAGGGCCCATCCCCAGGGCTGTGGGGTCCTGGCTGGTGGCAGCATGAGCTGTGGCTCCTGCAGAGCAGCCGGGGCTGGTGCTGTGGGGGGCTGTGAGCTGGGGTCTGTCCTTACAGGAGCAAGCTGGGAGCTTTGCTATGGACAGACGGACGGCGCAGCCCCAGCCCAGCCCAGCCCAGCGCTGCTGCTCGGGAGCGAGAGGCTGCGGGCGCTGCCCTCCTCCCCTCCGGCACCGCCGCTGCGGGTGCGCAGCGCCCACCAAAGGCATCATCATCATCCGGCACAGCGCCCCGGGTTCTGCAGGGCTCCCGCCCGAGCCCCGCTGGCGTGCAGGGCGCTGGCGGGAGGGAGGCAGGGAGGGAGGGAGGGAGGAAGCGTGCTCGGCTCTGCGGTCAGGCAGTTTCCACCCCTGCACCTGAGCCGAGGCGGCGGCAGCTCCTCGCAGCCCTTCCCTCCGGCTTCCTGCCCACGCCCCGGCAGGTTCTGCTGAGCCCTGACTGCAAGGCGACTTCACCAACCCACAGGCTGTCCTGGCACCTCATCCCCTCAGAGGATTAAACCAAGTATTTATGTTTTCAAAGGTTTCAGAAAGATTTCCTGGCCACGCTGTCCGCCCGCCACGTGTTGTGCTGTCACTGGATCTCCAAAGCTGCTTAGTCCCACCCGAGCTGAACTGCACTAAACCCATCAGGAGAGGGATGCTCTGCCTGGGGGAAGGAAGCTGTTGGTCCCTGCAGGGCAGAACCTCAATCCAAGGCACAGTGGGGGCTGCTCCATGACCCTGCTCTGGCTGATCTGCAGGGCTTGAGCATTGATCCTGTGATTCAGCACCTGCACCCAGCACAGGCCACTCTGCTGCTGCACAAAGCTCAGCCTTCGGCCTGGAAGACCTTTTCATGGCCTGTGAATTCCATAAACCCAAAGGCTGATGGTGTGTGAGCCCCTGGCACGTGTGTTGGATGAGGCAGAGCAGGCCCTGGGCTCCAGCAGAGCATTGCTGTGCTCACACCGGGTTTGTGAGCCTGGGAACAGCCACACAGGTGCTGAGTGAGCACAACTGGGAGACACAACTGGGAGCTGACTGGTTAGACTGGCTCCTCCAACCTCTGCCTTTCCTTGGACTGCCTGGATTTGGTTGTGTAGAGCCAACTCTTTGGTAGGGGACTCAGAGGCTCCTGCCCTGCTCCTGCCTGGCACAGCGGTCCCATCCCACAGTGACATTGTCCTGGGCTCTGAGGGTGTCAGTGCCTGGCCCTCGGATGCTTTCTCCTGCTGAATGTTTAGGTGAAGGCTTTGCAGCAAAGACTGCAATTCACCCCTGGGAGATGGATCGTGATCAGGGCTGGGGGCTGTTCCTTGGAAAGCTGCAGCCCATCTTCCTTTTCACTTCCCCTTCTCTCAGGCGGCTGCATGTGCCCTGGGCAGCTATTTTTAGGCTGCTGCTCGCTGTCTGCTTTCCCCCGGGGATGCTGAGCAGGTTCTGGGAACTCCAGCTGTCTCTTGGGCAGCACGAGAGATGCTGTGCTTCCTGAGCTTGCTGCTTCACTCCCCAGCACACACTCTGGCTCTGCCATTCCCTGCAGCCGCCCTGGCACTGGGCACGAGGCTGAGATACCCATCCCGGGTGCACTGGCACTGCTGAGGGCTGGGGGGGGTCTCCTGTGCCAGGGGGATGCTGATGCTCTGCCCAGGCAGCCAGGATTGCAGGGCAGAGCTGATTCATGGGGCTCTGTCATTGCAGTCACCACGGCTGTCCTGAGCCCCGAGGATTTACTGCCTGCAGCCAGGAAATATGGCACAGGCAGTTTGTGTTCCTCATGCTGGAGGGGACATCAGGAGCCCTGGTGTCACCCAGGGCTGTCTCAGACTCCCCACTGCAGCTGCCCAGTCACCCCATTCCTGCTCCTGCCCCCTTTTCTGCCCCTTTATCCCCTGTCCCGGGCCCCAGCACAGTCAGCCCTGAGCATGGGGACACACGTCACCTGTGTCACAGCCTGTGGGGACAGCTGCAGCCTGGATGGGGCTGGCAGGGAGGTGAGGAGCTGCTGGAGCCCTGCAGTGACAGGAGCCACTCCTGGGGGTGACACTGAGGGTTCAATGGAGTCACTTGGTTTCCAACACAACCCGTGGGTGGGCATGGTCAGGGGGGTTCCCAGGGCTGGCACTGCCAGTTTGTCCCTTGTTTCTGTGCCCCATGGCACCTCTGTGAGCTAAACCAGGGCTGTGTGTGCCCCAGCTGGGTGCCAGCTGTGCTGTGCTGCTCTGGGGTCTGCAGGGACCCCATGGTTTGGGGGGGACAGGGGTGACACCTGCACAAGCTGGAGCACAGGGCAGGGATGCAGGGCTGTCCGAGGCAGGATGGGAGCTGTGAGGGGGAGGGATGGGGGCTGCAAGGGGCAGAAGGAGTGGGATGAGCTGTAGAGTTCTTGGGGACCCCAGTAATTGGGGTGCTGTTACATGGAGCTCTTTGCTGCTCAGTCCCAGCCCCCCGAGCACGGCTGCCCGGGCTGGGGATGTCTGGGGCACCTTCAGGGCGTCAGGGCCGGCCCCGGGGAGGCTCCAGCTCCGCTCCCGCAGCCCATGTTTGGGCTTTGGCTGCAGCAGGGCCATAAAAGGCAGCATGGGGAGGGCGCTGGCGCCGGGCCCGCGGCATCTCCGTGTGCTGGGGCATCCCGGGGAGCTGCCACCGGGAATCAGGGCCGGGGGCCGGGGCAAGTCCATGGAGAGCTCTGGGTGTCCCCCAGCCCATTGCTGCCCAGTCCGTGTCCCACTGGCCCCGTGAGCAGCCCCCAGCACCCGCGGGTGCCCGGGGCATCCCCGGGCTGGTCCTGCCGAGCTCCCGCCGCCCCCTCAGCCCGGGCCGGGCACTGCCGGCTCCATCCCCGGGGCTCTCCTGCGGGCGGGGGATCCAGGGCGGGCTTTGTCCAGTGCCACCCTCGGTGAAGTGGCAGTGGCAGCACACGGGAGGTGCTGAGGATGCTAGCACCAGGAATCCTGGGGCCAGCAGGGACTGGCGTGGGCTGAGAGCAAGGAAATGAAATCCAGCTGCAAATCCCTCCCTGGGGATGCTCGGGCTCAGAGGTGTCTCGAGGGGTGGGATGGGGCAGCAGGAGCCCGGGCAGAGGGGAAGGAGCAGCAAATCTCCTCCACATCCGTGCAGAGAGGGGCAGGGAGCAGCTCTGTCACCCCGCGGGGGCTGATTCACCAGCAAAGCCCGAGCTCTGGGCCGGGTGGGTGTGAGCCAGCCAGGAGGAATGCGAGGAACACAAACAGTGAGGAGGCAGGGCCGTTCCCCAGGTATCAGGGTGGGCACCACCGAGCTGCAGGGCAGAGTGTGAAGGGTGGAGAGCTGGGGCCAAGCGTTGGGACAGGGTGGAAGGGCTGTCCCCAAATTCCATCTACTGGGGCCCTCCGAGCTGGGCTGGGCACAGGCTGGCAGGCTCTCCTGGGATAGGGGGCTGGGGCAGGAGGGGTGCCAGGGCCCCTGTGCTGTGGCTGAGAGGAGCCTTGGCAGTAGCTGTGTCCTTCCTGAGCCCTGGCATCAGCTGTGCCCTTCCCAAGCTGTGGCCCCAGCCCTCAGCACACCCAGCAGCTTCCTTGCACCTGCTGCAACTTCCAAGAGACTTCTGACCACGCAGGTGTGTTACACTGAGCCCAGTGCAGCCATTTCAGACCTGCTGTTAGACAAAGCAAAGGAAATCTCCATGAGCGACACCTCCCCATGCCCTGGGCTGCTGCCACGGGGTCTGGGGGGCTCAGCCCCGGGCCTGGCAGGTGCCTGTGCCCATCCTGTCCCCTGTGCCCATCCTGTCCCCTGTGCCACAGAGGATTCGGGGCTGATTCATCTCCGGCCTTGGCTCCTGCTTACGTGTGTTCACTCTGTTCATTCCCTGCCTGAGCAGCTAAATTAGGCCGAGCAACAATGGGCCATCGATTATCCCATTGTATTTCCATCGGGCCTGACTTCCCGGCGGCTCCTGCAGGGTGGCACACGTGGCCCTGGCAGGGGCTGGGAGCAAAGAGCCCCTGCCAGGTTTTGCTCCTGTTCCTGGTGTCCCATACATGGCAGAGACCCCGGATTCCCTGCAGCCACTGCCGTGGCAGGACGATGTGACAGAACCCACAGGCCAGTACTGATGCACCTGTGTAGGAAATGGTCCTTTGTCAGGGGAACCTCCCCATCCCAGGGGCTCTCAGGGACCACCCCAGCCCTGCCGAGGTCAGGTCTTGCTCCAGCCATTTGCACAGACCTGGGGGCTGTGTCCTCTCTGTCCCTCCCTTTCCACAGGGCTCCATCCCCTCCCTGATTGTCCCGTTCTTCCTGTGTCACCTATTCCAGCCCTGCTGGTTCCGAGTCTTTTCATGCTCCAAGGGCTGACAAGTCATTATTCAGGACCAGAGGGGCTGACACGTGTGGCTCCTCACTGCCCCACCGCGCTGCTCTCCTGGCAGGGCCCGGGCTCGGCTCTGCCCCAGAGCTCCCTGTGAGCATCCTGGAGCGTCCTCCCAGCCGCGGTTTGCTGGGGCAGGGCTGGGTCAGGCCGTGCTGCTGGCAGCGAGGAGAGGGGTGGGCACCCCGGGCAGTGCCATGGGGGGTGGCAGCCCAGGGAGGCCCCGCTCTGCTCCCCGCACGGGGCTGGCTCTGTCGCCCACTCCCCGCTCTCAGAGGAGCTCAGGGGCTGAGGGTGACGCTGCCGTGTCTGCACGGGGATGCGCCGGCAGATCCTACCTGCGTCAGCAGCTGAATTCCCTGCTCTCATTCCCGCTCCGGCAGCGCCTTAACCCTTTCCTGCCACCCTGAGCACGGGCTCCTCGGAGCCGGGGTGGCCGTGACGCTCCGGCTGTGGCCGCCACACCTTCCCTGTCCCCGCAGCCCGGCCGGAGGGGACGCAGCATCCCCCGGCCCTGCTCCCCGTTCGGTGCCGCGGCTCTCCCGGACCCTTCCCGGGGCTTCCCTGTCCCAGCCCGTCCCGGCCCTGCCGTGGCTGCTCCAGAGCCCGGGATGAGCTTTCTCTGCCGTTCCCGATCCCTGGGGAGGGGCGGCAGCGCTTTCCCCGTGCTCCTGCTGCTGTCGGCATCGGCGTGGGGCAGTTTTAGCCCCTTGGCTGAGGGCCTAAAGGCCGGCTGGTGTCTGGGCTGTTTCCAGGGTTTCCAGTCAGGGCTGGAAGTTTTTCACTGCCCACCCTCACCTGCAATATGTGGAAATTGTGTTCCTGAAACCAGGGCCCGGCTGCTGGAGCCGATTTGGGCCAGGCAGCCCTGCTGGCAGGCGCCTTGAGCAGCGTGAGCAGCACCAAACGGCTCCCTGCCTTCATCCACAGCACAGGCTCTGCCCGGGCTGAGGGCTCGGGGTCAGGCAGGGGTTGGGGTCGCTGTGCCGGGTGTTTGCCGTGTCCCTGGGCTCTGTGACAGCCCCGTGTCTCCCCTGCAGAAGCCTCTGGAGAGCAGAGAGGACTTTGGCAGATCCCACTGGCACTGCTGGCACTGATGGCACTGCCAGCACCATTGGCACTGCTCCTGCTGGGCTCTGCCGGGGCTGCCCCAGCCTCTGCCTCTCTTCCAGGAGCCGTGAAAGCTCCTGCCGAGCTGCGTTTGTGTTTGAATGAGCCGAAGAAAGGGCGTGCAGAGCCCGGGGCGCCGCGCTGGGGCAGGGCCGGGCCGGTGCCCGGGGCAGGAGGTGCCCGTGAGCTCCAGCCGGCCGGACTGGTCTATTTTTATGGCCCAAGCTGAGCGACCCCGGGATTAATCAGCCGGCCCAGGAAGACAGGCTACGTTGGGTTTGAAATTCTTTAGTGCTTGTAATAACTCAGGTGAGTCTCTTTGTTCTTGTGAGCTGTAATTTTTCATTTGACAGGCAGCGTCCCTTGACAAAACAGCCAAACAGCCACATCCAAACACACCCAGCCCTGGGACGTGGCACCAACCCCTCCACCCGCCCCTGCCCCGCTCCCAGTGACAATTTCCCCAGGGCAGCAAACTCCAGGGGCAGTTTGGCCAGACTTGTGTGGTCAGTGCTCAATGCCAAGGACAAACGAAGCTGACCCATTGACCCTCTCACCCCGGTGTGGGACAGCCTGGGGACACCGTGGGGCACCTCTGCCTGTCTCCCCGTGCCCAGCAGCCCCCCAGGTGTCCTGGGACCAGCCCAGTCTCCATCTGGAGGTGTCTGCGGTGCTCTGTTCCCTCCTCCTCAGGGTTCCAGGTGTGGGATCGGGTTCCTGCCGGGGTTACGGAGTGTGGCGTTACCACGGGACAGAGGACTCGGTTTTCGTTCCTGCCTGCTCCCCTTCCCCCGGCAGCGGCAGGCAGGAGGATGTGTCAGCTCAAGGCTGAGGCTAAAGAGGCTTACACTGCCTATTTACCTTTTCGAGGGGCTATTTTCGGCTGCTCAGCTGCCGCTAATGCAGGGCTCAGGGCAGGGACTGAGGAGACTCCACGTGCAGGTCACTGTTCCTGGGATCCACTTTCCTCCCCTCCAGGGACCGAAGCTTGGCTGCTTTTTTGTTCCTTCGGGGTTTTTTTTTTCAGATGGCAAAGAGTGCCACAAAGGAAAATCTTGGGGACAGGTCAGAAGGACCTTTGTGTCCTTTGAAATGCATTGGCCTGTCCAATGTGTGACTGGTTTCCACCCTTGCACTGCAGGGAAATCCCAAGATTGCTTCCAGTGCTCTCCTAGGCACTGCCAGAGGCCTCCAGGTTGGCTTCACTGACCCTGTCTTCCCCCAGACAAGCTCAGATGGTTGTGGACCTGCAGTGTGAGTTAAATAATGGCATCACAAGTCAATGCAGAGGGACACTCAGGGCACACCAGGCATGGCAGAGTGGCCAAGGGTGGCAACTGGTCCCAGGGCTGCACACCCAGAGCTGACCCCTGCTTGGAACAGAACCCAGCTTACTCCACATGCAGGAAAGCTGCAGTGCACAGTCTTTAACTAAACGAATCCTGAGTGATTTTCACATTGCTGAATGACATTTTAATAGTGGAAAAATAACGCTCCAAATTATCTACTTCATCTCTTCCTATTGTCTTTTACTGGCTGGGAACGAGTGCTGCAGCAGAACCAGCAAAGGCTCTTCTGGGAGGGGTTTGCTGGTGCCTCCCAGCCCACGGCAGGCAGTGGGGAGGTGAGGAGGGGCTGTTCCCCTGTGCCCAGCACCCCATGAGCCCAGGAGAGGCTGTTCCCCTGTGCCCAGCACCCCGTGAGCCCAGGAGGGGCTGTTCCCCTGTGCCCAGCACCCCGTGAGCCCAGCAGGGGCTGTTCCCCTGTGCCCAGTCCTCCAGGCCTGGCAGGGCTGCCCACAGCTCACAGAGCTCCCAGGAGGCTCCGGCTGCCCTGGCACCAGGAGCAGCCATGGTGCTGCCAAGGCCTCCTGGCCATGCCCGTCCCACACGGGGCTGGCAGGTGGCAGAAGGCAATGTCTGGCTCCTGCTGTCCCCCTGGGGAGCTGGCACTTGTCCCCGTGCCACCAAGTCGCTCTGCAGGAAGATGCTTCTGGCATTTTCTGCTGTGTGCTTTTTCTGACCTGAATTCAGCCACTGCCACTTTGAGCTTCCATCTGGATGGGGCCATCGAGTGCTGCCACAGGTCCCCAGGAGCAGGGCCTGGGGACAGTGATGCAGCCTCAGCACGTCTCTGAGTGGCTGCAAAAGCTGGGGCATGGCCTCTGCTGTCCCCAGCCTGCACAGCAATGGACACACAAAAGCCTCACAAAAACTTTTATTATCACTGACACATCACAGATCTCCACAAACTCCGTGCCCCAGAGCAAAGCAGCCCCAGCCCTCACACGAGGGGTCCCCTGCCAAACCCCAGCTCACACCTGCAGCCTCCTCAGCTGGGCTGATTTGGAGCTGTGCCATTCTGAGCAGGTTTCCCCACTGCTCTCATCCAGGGGAAGGTTTCCATCCTCTGGATTAAAGGCACACAAATCAGGAGCTGAACTGTCCTGCCACTCAAGAGCCCTCCCTCGGCGTGCTGCCCTCAGTGAGTCAAGGCTCCATCCACTCAGGAGCGCCACGTGCTCCTGGTTGTGCTGGTTCACACGGAGCAGCCGAGCTCCAGCCTCACCTCCCAGCAGGAATGGGCTCCAGGACAGGCTGTGGGTAAGGCTTTGCAGAAGGACTTTGAGAGAAATGTGCTTGTCAGGTGCAGGAACCCACCCAGCTCTGCCCAAGGACACGGTGGCTCCACACGTGCTGCTGAGGGCACAAACATTCCTGAGAGGCAGGGCTGGGAGGTGAGCCTGCCCAGGACTGCTGTGTGGAAGCAGCGTGGAGGGAGTGAGAGGGAGCAGGACAGACAGGGAAGGCTGCAGAGGGATGCAGGGAGGCACAGCAAGCTGCCACCCTGGCTCCTTTTCCACCCCCAAAGGGAAACTGCTCCCCTGGCTCCGTTTGGCACAAACGCTGGCTCAGGACACACCTTTGGAGGCTGTGGAATTTGGTAAGAACTGGGGCCTTTGGCAACAGGGCTCAAGGCCCCAGCTCCACTTCTGGCTGGCAAAATTTATAGCAGGCATGGGGAGAAACACTGTCCTTTCAAAAACACCCTGAGGGAAACCTTTATCAGACAGCTCAGCAAAAACGACTGCAACAAGGCAAGTTTCATTTTCACTTTGGGATGTGGAACAGGGAGAACCCCTGGCACTGTCTGAAGAGCCTAAAACCCACACGGAGTGTATGTGCCACAGGCTGTGGCAGTGACAGGCAAGGACAGTAAATATTCAGTAACTGAGGAGAGCCAAAGGAAACACAGTGGGAAACATACTGGAAACAACAGACTAAAGTATTGAAGTCTGCAGTTGTCAGCATTAAGAAACAGCTTTGCTGTAATGTCAGAGAATCACAGAATGGTTTGGGTTGGAAGGGACCTTAAAGCTCATCCCATTCCATCCCCTGCCATGGCCAGGGACACTTTTCCCTGTCCCAGGTTGCTCCAAGCCCTGTCCAGCTGGGCCTTGGACACTTCCAGGGATCCAGGGGCAGCCACAGCTGCTCTGAGCACCCTATGCCAGGACTTCACCTACCTCCCAGGGAAGAACTCCTTCCCAATACCTCATGAAGAAGGAAACTTTGGGCAGTGTCTGTGAAATACCCTGACCTGCTATTTCCAGGGGCAGCCCATTTTCTATAAAAATGGAAAAAAATCCTGCCAGCCAGCGGATCCTATAAAACCAGAAAAGGCCAGAGACACGACTTCAAGGTCACCGGTCCTTCCTTGCTGACAAAAGCAGACACCTTCCCCACAATCCCAACGGTCTGCACTTTTATTTTTGGCAGATTATAATTAAAATGGCTTTTATGGCTTTAAAAAGAAGCCACGAAGCTGCATGTTTTGGTTGAAGCAGGGAGCGCGCGCCGTGCTCCGGGTGAGGGGACAGTGGCCTTGGCTCTGCTCCTGCCACCTGCCACCAACACTTCTGGGCAGCCTTGGCTCCCTGGAGTGTTCTCCTTTCTCACCAGCAAGTAAGAAAGTTCTGGTTGCTAACCAGTCCAGTCCCAGAGGCAGAATAAAAAGTCCTTGTTAAAACCTAGAAAAGCTTGTTTCTAACAAAATCAAATCCAAACATAGTTCATGGGTCAATGCCTTTCTCTCAGGTTCCATCACCCATGCAATGGAACTTCCCCTATAGAGCCATTTAATTCCTCTTCCATTCCACACCTTTCAGTCTTCTCAGAGTCTTGACAAGCTATTCCTCCATTTTTTTCTTCAACATTTTTTTCCTATGCACATCCTTCCTGCCCTTCCCTTCCGCCGTCGCACCCTGTTCCTCCCAGCTATTTTCGGAAGGCAAAGACATCCCGTGTTTTCAGGCCCTTCTTGCCTTCACTTCCTGGTTTAGGAGAAGACACTTCCACCAGCCCCCCGTACGGGCAGCTCTCGGACTCGGGGTGGTGGCCAGAGCACTCCACAGCAGGGATGAAGCCACTGTCCCACATGCCTGTCCCACACAGCTTGCAGAGGTCATGCAGGCTGCAGGGGATGCGGGGGAGCAGGTGGAACTGATAGAGCAGACTCCTGGCCTGGAGAGAGAGAGGGAGAACAGTCACCCCTCACCAGTCACCCCTTACAGAGAGCTGAGATGGCCTCCCACCCAATCGTCCTGTTTGGGCTTCAGCAAAGGTGTGTCCTGCCAGCACCTGAGGGCTACCCGAGGCACTGGGGACAGTGGCAGCTCACAGGGGCTGCCACACACCACAGCTGGTCCCATGGCCCCAGACACTGCCAGCTGAAAGGGAATGGGCACCAACAACTCTGCCTCCCTTTCCCTGAGCACGTTATCCAAACAAGGGTTATCCCAACCACACTGTCACCTCCCAAGCACTCAACAACCACCTCCTCCTGCTGCAAACCTTGTTTTCAGGCAAACAGCAGCATCCCACCCAGGCAGCCACAGGGATACAGGTGATGCAAAGCTGAAGCAGCAGTCCCTGGTTTTCTGAATACTCTGACTCATCTCTGGACCTTGTCCCATGTGGGCACCTGGGCATTTACCTTCCTGAGTACGAGCTCCCCGTTCATGTGCATGGCCAGGTTGCTGAAATGCAGCAGCATCTGGTCAGTGGCCAGCTGCTGCTCGATGACGTCGTCCCCATAAATCACCACGATGGCCACGCAGATGAAGAGGTGGAAATAGTCTGTCTGCAATGGGAACACAGGGGCTGCTGTACAGCAGGTGGAGGCAGAGCTCTGGCTTCACCTCCCACCCTCCACAAGTGGGTCCTTGGTGAGAGATTTTGCTCCCTTCAGTTCTGCCCAGTAGTGAGAACATGAGCTACTGGTGACTTCTGAACCACACTGAGCCAAAGCCTCTTTCCTTCACAGCACAGCAGCAAGGTCTGCACCAGCATTTGCACCACAGAGCAGATTTTTGGAAAAACATTTCCCAGCTGTGTAAGAGAAGCCTGAACTTCAGAAGTGGGTGTTCAGCATTTTCTGAAACAACTCCTTGTGAAGCCCAGAATCCCCAGAGGGGAGAGGCAAGCAGGGCTCCATCCTCCTGCTACATAGACAAACCTCTGCCATAGTCACAGACCCGACACATTTTGGCTACTTTGCTGCTAAGAGCCTTTCTGGAAATCCTCAGTGCCGAGGGGTGAGGAGGGCTGGGGCAGGACGTGGCAGCTGCCTCACCTGGTAGTGAGCCCAGCAGGCCTCCCACATGCGCAGCGCCTCGGCCTCGGGGAACTCCCTCTTGAAGCAGAGCAGGATCCAGCGGTGGCAGAAGAGCATCTGCAGCCCGTCCTCTCCCAGGGCACTCAGGTGCTGGTGGAAGCGCGGGTGCATCAGCCGCAGCAGCTCCCGCAGGTACAGCTGCAAAACACGCCCTGGCCTCAGCACCCCGGGGAAACAGAGCTGCACAGCTGGAGAACTGGAGTGCTGGAGAGCTCCTCTCTCTCAGCTGCCATTTCACAAGCAGGATGGGTACAACTGCCTCTGGAGTGCCTCAGTCACGCAGGATCAATTCTACCCACCAGGTATTTCCATAGTGTGGGCCTGAGAGATTTTTTAGCCTGCTAGCAGCTGCTAACTTTTTCCCAAGGAAAAATTTCTCAAGAAAGTTTCTTCTCAAAACAATCTTGGCAAACAACTCTCCTGTCTCAAAACAGCCTTTCCCTAGTGGTCTAGTGGTTAAAATTTGGTGCTCTCACTGCTGCGACCCAGGTTCCATTCCCAAACAGAAAACCAGCAAAACACCACCTAAAGAAAGGCTGTTTTGAGAAAGGAGAGTTGTTTGCCAAGATTGTTTTGAGAAGAAACTTTCTTGAGAAATTTTTCCTTGGGAAAAAGTTAGCAGCTGCTAGCAGGCTAAAAATCTCTTAGGCCCACACCATAGAATCACAGACTCCTAGAATATCCTGTGTTGGAACTGACCCACAAGGATCATCAAAGTCCAGCTCCTGGCCCTGCACATGACACCCCCAAGAATCACCCCAAGGATGTAGTGGCTTTGGAGTGTGATTTGGCATGCTGGACCACCCCCAGCCCAGGAACTGGGGAGAGGAGAAGCCATGACAGGGCAGAAGGGAGCCCAGCACTCAGCCTCACCAGCTGCTTCTCCATGTCCTCATCCCGGGGGGAGCTGATGAAGATGGTGTTCTGCATCAATCCAACAAAGCACCAGAAAGTGTCCGACTCATCCAGGACCTCTGCCAGGAGTGGGGCAACCAGGTCAGACATGCCCTGGGAGTATCCAATGGTTGGGTTAAATACTGCATAGTTCAGCAAGATCCTCCTGGAGCAGAGACAGAAACACACAGGTGGGAGAGGTGAGGGCAGGTGACAGCATCATCTCAGGGACAAAGACACAGGCCCCCATGTGAAGTGCTATAACACAGACAGGGAAACCCTGCTGCAAATCCCAGTCCTGTGGCATCAACTTCAGGAAAAGGTTTGACATTCACAGCCAGCAAAATACAAACAGAAAATGAGAATTTAAAAAGATTAAGAGGACAGAAATGATAGGCCCATGGGAATGGAGAGATGATGCCCAACACATTCATAAAGCTCCAGGCAATGCTGTTGGATGAAACTAAACTCTTTTGAGGTCACACCTTTACAAGCCACACTCTCACGGAACAGACTCTGGTGTGCTTGTCCTCTACCCCATCAGGAGAACCACAGAGCCAAGCACCTGCCCATAGCCCTACCACAGCACCTTTGCTGTGCTGTGTGTGCAGGGAAGCTCAGGGGTGGGAGCAGGGTTATAGGATTGAGAAGGGAACTACAGTGGGAGCACTGGGGAAAGCCTTGCTGTTGCATCCTGTGGTTCCAGATGCATGGTGGGTGCTGTGCAGCATTCCCAGGCAGCCTGGGCTGGGGGCTGACCCACTTGTCTCTGCAGTGAGCAGGACATGGTTTTTAGGAGACTGGAATCAGACACTTCACCTCATGGTCTCCACATTTGGGTTGTCCTCCCCTCGGAAGAACTGGTTGCTGCGGTCGGTCCTCACGACATCCTTGTCCACCGTGAACTGCACCTGGCGCCAGAAATCCTTCTGCTCATCTGGAGTCATGGACAGCCTGGAAACCACACAGCAACAGCACAGGGGTGCCAAGAGAGGAATGTGAGTGCCACAATGAACAAAAAGCCTCATTTCAGTCTTAGTTTGCAGAGAAAAACTATTCCTGTACCGAGTTTCCTGAGCACCTGAAAAATAGACCCGCAGGTCTGTCCTGTACAGAGGATTGTCTGTCCCAAGGGATTACTGGAAGGAGCCTCCTGGGTTATAAATGGGATGACACGATGTGTTTGCTGCAATAAACACTTCAGAGGCATCAGACTCTGTTCTCCACTGCTCCTTGGAACTCAGCACACCAGAACTCACCATTCTGGTTTGATTGTCTCCTGATTATTAACAGTACTGTGCCCTTCCAGCTTCAATGTACCCACCTCCATTTAACAGCACACAATTCTTGCATTAACAACCTTCTTGAGTTACATAACCCTTCTCATCCCTTATGTTTATGTACATTTTATTTATAAAGAAATGTAAGATCCCAATTTCATCTTCAGTGTTCTAACCTGAGCCTTGCCTGTGAGGTTTCCCTGCGTGGTAGTGACAAGGCTGTTTCCAGAGCCCAGGTAAGGAAATGTCTGAGCTCTGTGGCATTGGCTCCAGAGCCTCAGGAGATTAGCAGTGCCCAACACGCCTCCTTCATCATCCCTCCCACTCTTCTGCTCCAGCCTCTCCCTGATTCAAAGGACGCCGAGGCTGTGACGTCTGGCCCAAGGAAAATGAGCAGGGGAGGATGATGATAGTCTGTTACCTTTTCTCCTGAATCTCAAAGTATTCTTTCCTCTTCTGCAGCCTCAGTGCCTCCCTCTCTTCAGAGGTGGACTCGTAGCTGTAGTAGTGCAGCAGAAAGGGCCACACCTCCCCGCGGATGGAAATATCAATCCCACCAAAGAAAATGGCCTGGAAGATGGAGCAGAAGTTATGGCTGGTACAGTTTTAGCATTCCCAAAAACAGCAACAAGCAACTGCCCGCTGCTGTGCTTTGGTGCCTCTGCAGTTCTTTCCTGACAAGTGACGCCTTGATTCAAGCTCCTGCAATTTGCACATGTTTAGAGGGAAAGTGCTGGCCCTCTATTCCCAGACCAGACACAAATCAGGCTCATTTCAATGTCAATAACCACCCCCGGAGAGGCTCTATGATTAACGTGTCGTTCTCATGTCACGGCTTAATCCCAAATCCTGGAGACTCTGCACTGCACTGCAAACTTCTCTCTCAGGGCCCGGGCCAGTGCTCCCCTCAGCCCCGTTATTTCAAACAGCAGTCTCAGTTTATACAATCTCGGTTCATACAACCTCACTTCATACAATCTCAGCTATTTCAACCATCTCAGTTCTTTCAGCAATCTCCAGTGCCCTCTGTGACTTGGTCACACATTCTGCAAACACAGCAGGCACTGGGCACTTTGGTTTATTGATTCCAAAAGGCGGCAGAAGTGGGACAGCCCCTTGGGCAGAGAAATGCTCCATGACCACAGAATCCCAGCATTGTTAGGGCTGGAAGGCACCTCCGGAGACATCCAGTCCAACCTCCCTCCCTCCTTCCCTGCCAAGGCAGGGTCACCTAGAGCAGGTGATACAGGAACATGTCCAGGTGGGATCAGCCCCACAGCAAGCTCTCCAGCCAAGGCTTCACTCACGGTCCCCATCCTCCCAAAAGCCCAGCTTTGCCCCCCGGGCAGGAACACAAACTCCTGCAGCTCCCCCTGGGGACTCGCACAGGAGAGAACAGAGGACAGCCCCTCACCTTCCTCAGCTTGTACTCCTCCTCCACCTGGCCGGCCTCGTTGAGGTGGTGCAGCCAGGCAGACACGTCCAGGCGCCGGTAGGAGTTCTCCTCGGGGTGGGTCTCCGAGGAGGGCAGCTTGGGGCGCCGGATGGAGAACTGCATGCAGGTTTTCTCATCTGCAAGCTGCTGGACGGGGCACAACAAACCACAACTGCAGCAGGAGCCAGGGAGGGCAGCACAGTGTGAAACCCAGAGCAGGGAAACCTCTGCATGGTTCATGTAGGATTAAGCACTGAGGAGCTGCACTTGGGGAGGTTTTGTTGTTTGGGTTTGTTTTTTTTTTTAAATTCCAACCATTACAACAACAAGAGTGATTAGAATAATTAAAATCCACTATGAAACAGCTTCATCTTAAAAAAAAAAAAAATTAGTTTCCATTCCTCCTCCAATCTTATCCCTGACCTGAAACTGAATTAATGCTGCTTACAGCAAAACTTGCCCCTGCCAGGAATGCCTGCAATAAATTACATATGATTGGCCATATACAAAGGGATTGCTGTTAGGAGAGCAGGAAACTGTGCTGCCAGGCTCTCTGAGGGCACTCAGGATCCCAGTGCAAGGCTGCAGCTGACATTTAATTTAAAAATCAAAGGTTGCTCAATGCAAAAAGTGAGCCCATGCGACCGTAATAAGAAAAGCAGCAGGGGGCTCTGTGGGAAAGATGGAAATTTAAAAATCACTGTTTCTAATAAGCACATACAATATCTTAAACAGATAATTAAAGAGCTCTTATCACATTTGTATGTAGATTGAACAAAATATGGCAAGATGCCTTGTCAAAACATTCTCCAAACGGAATGCGTCACAAGATGGATGAAAGGCTCTGACACCATTTCCAACCTATCTCTGCAGATTTCCAGACACCTTCTGTGCCTAAAGGACAGTGCTGACCTGTCAGGTCTAGCAAAATCACTTCCTAAGTCTTCTGGATGATCTTCCCCCATATTCTACAGGTAGAACAGGAATGGATGGAGACAGACAAGTCCAAGAGAAACCTTGAGTCCGGCTTGCATTTCCATCCTAAACACCCTGGCAGCTTCCTGCCTGACCTGGTGACATGAACTCAAAGCCTCACTTCTCCAACACACCAACCCAAACGTGAAACACTCGGCCCCAAGAGCCTTGCTCAGGTACCTGGTCCTTGAGATGGGTCTCTGTGCAGTACTTCCACTGCTGGAACACCTCGGACAGTTTATCCAGGCCACCGTGGTGAAAATGGAAGATCTTGTACTGGCTCTCCCTGCTGGCCACCACCAGCTGCCCACAGGTACACGCCTCATCACTGTGGGAACAATGGAGAACAACCTGTGGGGGCCACCCAGCACAAGGAGGGACCAGCAGGGACAGGGACCCTTGGGGACAGACAGTGCACAGCAAATCACAAAGTGCACACCAAGCTGCCCCGTTAAACAGGGCACAGAGGCAGCTTTACATCTCTGGGACACACTGATCCTTATGGGTCACTTCCAATTGAGACATTTTATGATTGTATGACATGGTCATGGTGACAATTTTCTCCACTTGTGCCTGGTAACAGCACTATTTTTACCCTTCCTTCACATGAAGGAATTAAAATTTGTCTTCCCTGGAGAAAAAACCACAGGAAGTCTGCCCCAGAAACATTAAGGCAGTACACAAAGTCAGCTCCTAGGGATGCGCAGACTTGCTCACACACAGCTTTGTCCAAAGAAACAGGGAGTAAAAATGTTTTTACAATAATTTAAAATAAATTTTGTAGTAATTTGAAAGGTAACTGAAAAGGCTGAGTGCAGCAAGACTCTAGAGGAGCCTGGTGAGGGGCAGGCAAAAGAAAAGGTACCACAGATAAAGATGTTTTTCATATCCCCAGGTTATTTGAAGCATTTATGGTATGACAGCTAAGAGCAACCTTTACTAAAAATAAAATCCTTTCGGCTCTGTAACTGTAATTCACAGGCTCTCCTTGGGAAGGCTGACACTCACTTTCCTGGAAACAATTGTTCTGGAAAGGCTTCCAGGTAGGACTGCAGAAATCACCTCCACCCAGAGTCCCAACATGGAGCATGCACAGCTCACACACAATTCATACAATTCACACAATTCACACAATTCACACAATTCACACACAGCTCACACACAGGTCACACACAAGGATCTAATACCTGAAGAAAAGGCGAAGGGATCTCATTTGTCCCAGGTCTACTCTGAAGACTCCACACACCTGCTCGAGGGCAAATACCTTCTGCTGTTCATCCCATCTGGTGCTCTGTGTTTGCCCATTGTTCTCCTGGAACTGGGCACTAGTGTCGAGGCTGGAGGCAGAGCTGGTGGAGCAGGTCATGCGATTGTCACACGTGTCCCTGTGGACAGAACGTGGGGACAGAAACCCCGTCAGCCACGGGAGGCTGTGGGTACATGCAACAACCACAGATGCTCCATGTTAAAAACCTCTGGTCAGAGTTCTGAAACTGGCATTCATTCACCAACTAAATTATTTTTATTTAAATTAATTCCCTACCATCCCCAAAACCATCCTGGTTTTGGCCTTTTCCTAAAGTTTTTGCATGCAGAACTGGGGAGAACCAAACCCATTCTTCAAAACACCACCTTTTGAGAAGACAAAATGAAGAAGTTCAAGCAATGCCCTCAGTGTCCAACTCAGCCACTCCACACCAGGATGGGGACAGGAGGAATGAGCACATTCCAACAGCAGCATGGACCTGGGATCTCATCTGGGAAATTCCCTCTGTGACCAGTAAGATCCAAAGATGTTTTCCCTGAACTTGAGTTTCTTATTACACCTCTGCAAATGGACCTGCCAAGCCTGGATTCATGTCTACAAACTCCAGACAAATGGTTTCCACCTGCAATCTTGAAACTTGGGAGAGTTAAGGATTGGGAAATCACACCTGAGCTCTTCAACACACTGAAAAGTAGAGAAAGTGAACCCAACCCTTTCCCAATCCACCCCAGATCTCCAGCTTTAAATGCAAACTGAGTTCAGACTCAAAAAGCCCCCATGTCCCCACCAGCCCCCATCCCAAAAGAAAAAATATCAGTGCTTTGGGAATTAAGTGAATGTGAAACTGTGACCCCTCGGCTCGTAAAAAGGCCAATGCACGTGAACAATCTCGGCGCGGGCTCTGAATGGGCTCTGCTGTGAAATCGGGGTTTGCCAGACAAGGCCCGGAGCAGGTACAAAGCAGCCCCCTGCAAGGCCACTTTATGTGGTGTTTTCTAATCCTCTTATCCAACAATGTGGGCACTGAAGGCTGGAAATCACACACTCAGCATGCACTTCACATCCGTGTGCCTCCCGGGCCCGGCTCCGGGGCCTCTTCCACAGGGAGCAGCCCCATGGGCAGCACCTCCCGCGGGCCAGGGCCGGGCATTCCGAGGGACAGGGCTCAGGGCATTCCGAGGGACAGGGCTCAGGGCATTCCGAGGGACAAGGCAGGGCATTCCGAGGGACAGGGCTCAGGGCATTCCGAGGGACAGGGCAGGGCATTCCGAGGGACAGGGCTCAGGGCATTCCGAGGGACAGGGCTCGGATAGCCCTGGTGACATTCTTAACCCACCCCGGCTCCAAGGTGTGCCTCAGATCCCCCAGCCCCTTCCTGCTCCTGTGGCACTGTCTGCATGAGACCAAGGTTGGTTGACTCCAGCTAAAGGAGCAGCTTTGTGGCTCTCGGGGAAGTTCTGCTGCTCCAGGTTTTGGAAAGAAAGCAGCAAAGCTGAACTCACATTCAGGCCATTTGGAGGATAAGGACTCAGAAGGGATGTGCACTAGGGATCACACCACACATCCAAACTCACTCCAGGTTAGACACCAGGATACCTTCGACCACAGGCACAGCTGTACACCACCCCCTGCCTTGGGAATTTTTCCATGAAGCTTGTACTAGCCTTTATGAAAAATTCAAGCTTTATTTTCTGATAAAGTGGCAAAATGTAATTCTTTCTAAAACATTGAGTATCTAAATTAACAGAAATCTAACAAGAGTGCTGGTACAAGACACTTGGGCTGGACTGCCTGCTAGGAGCAGCTGGTATTTATGGAGCAACACTTCATAACAGCCACAGCTGGTTACACAGGATTTTCCTGGAAGAGATGACTCAAACTAACTCAAAGACCAAGCAGAGGCAACCCATTTTCTAAAACTCTTCACAGAGGGGCTGGTGAGTATGGCAAAGGGCTGGAGGATGGGTTGGTATGAGGATCATGCAGGTCCTGGTCACAGAGGTCCACATGCCAGTTCTTCAAGAACATCCTCTGCAATGGCCAGCAGAAATGTCCAGAGAACTGCCAAGAAATGAGTTACCAGTAGAAGTGGGCAGGGTGGCTTTGATGCTGGACATTCTGTAGCTCCTCGGTGCAGCACGGCATTTCCAGCTACAGTTCCCTGTGCTCCAAAACCCAAATGTGCCCCAGATGCAGCAGCAGCCAGCTGAGACCTGTGGGCAGCAGAGCCTGGGCACAGCCCTGGCACTGGGGGAACCTCCGGAAATGCTTCTCCAAGACAAATGTTTACAGTTCCCATCCAGCCACTGGTGACAAGCTCACACACGCATCCCACAGGCAGGGAAACGTCCTGTGTCAGTGGGTTCACCCTTTCCAGGCAGCAAGAAGCACCAAGGGTAAGCAGAGTGCCTCAGCCTGTGCAGCCCCGGGGAAATTCCGATGCTCTCATTGATGCAGAGGGTGAAATCTGAAAGAGACACCTGTGCCCTCCCTGGCCTACAGAGGGGTCAATGGACACAAACATTGACATTCAGGACAGATCAGAGACAGAACCACCTCGTGCTGGTGCTTACTGAGTCACCTGGGAAATTCAGAAAAAGCCCCCACTGTGTCCAAAATTACTTTCTTCCTGTATTGATTAAAAAAAAAATTGAAAATACTGTAATCTCTGGATTATTTTTAAATAAAATTTTAATATTGAGATCATTCTGTAGGTCAGTAACAACAAGCAGTATGATCTCTGCTAATTTTGTGGGGTATAGGGAGTCCTCTAACCAGGCACTCAAGATAGACAAATGCAGGGGAAGAGTTTATTGTTTGTCAGACTATTCTATCTGTTGGATGAGGAATTTATCCCAGAGCACCCTGTAAAAGCAGGAGCTGAAGCATTGCAACACAAATAGCTGGAGGAACATTCCAGAGAGACTTTGGGTTGTGGGATCCAGGAAAAACAGAGCACCAGCTAGTACACAGCACTGGTCAGCAAAACAACAAGTGCAGGGGGCCACAGGAATAAAAGGGACAGGGAAAAAAAAATCAAGGAGTATTAGAAAACCTGGGTCAGGAAACCTCAGGTCACATTCATGTATTCAGTTCAAGAAGGTCATGGAGGGGCTGGAGCATGTCCAGGGAAGGGAAGGGAGCTGAGGAAGGGGCTGGAGCGCCAGGAGTGGCTGAGGGAGCTGGGAAAGGAGCTCAGCCTGGAGAAAAGGAGGCTCAGGGGGCACCTTCTCATTCCCTGACAAAAGAATGGAGCCAGCTAGGGGTCAGGCTCTGCTACCAGGGAACAAGGGACAGGACAGAAGGAAACAGCCTCAAGTTGTGCCAGGGGAGGGTCAGGTTGGATACTGAGGCTGTCAGACATTGGCACAGGCTACCCAGGGCACTGGTGGAGTCCCCAGCCCTGGAGGGATTTAACAGCCACGTGCATGTGGCACTTGGGGACATGGGTCAGTGGTGGCCCTGGCAGTGCTGGGGGAATGATTGGACTCGATGATCTCTGAGGGCTTTTCCAACCCAAATGATTCTGCGAACCCACTTCAGCCTTTTGTCCTCAGCCAAGTCCCACTACTCTTGTCTCAAAACGTATCCCATTCCTGCTGGGGAGCAAGACCAGGGGCTGATGAATTTTCTTCACTCAACCATCAACTACAGCAGCCAACCATATCGACATTCCTCGAGCCTTTGTAGCCCCAAGGAGCCACCATCCCCCTCCCACCCCATGGGACCTCTCACAAGCCAGGCTGAGGAGCTCAGACACTGCAGGTGAGACTCAACCTGCTGCAATGGGAGCCAAGTCACTGTTCCAAAGCCCTGGAACACACCTACAGCACAGAGAGAGCTAAACCCAATTATTATTTCTGTTCCAGAGACCTGCCCTGATTACCTGGGAAGCCAATTTCAGCAACAAAGACCTAATAACTCATTTTACGATGTGATGTGACAAATATAATTACGAGAGAGAAAGGGGCTGAAGGTTGCAGCCGTGATGTGGCAGTTACCCAAGCTGTCAGCGTGCACCACCTGATTCCCAGAGAGCCTCCTGCCAGAGCCAAGCCCTGCTGCTGGAGCTGGCTCTCCATCACCCCGGCGCTAACGCACGCTGTCACTAATAACAGCTCCCACAGCCCCAGCATTCCTGCACGCCGGCTTGGGACCATCATTTATAGACAATGAGTATCATCATAATGTATGAGCATCCATGTAATGGGAATTACATGCCCCTTTTCCTCCCCAGGGGTTAGCATTTCTCTGTTTCTCCACTATTCCCCACAGGCACTGACCTTCTGGGTTCCTCTTCTTCCCAGCAAGGTGAAACAGCTCCTGGCAGCATCAGCTGCGAAGACAGATAGCTTCAAACAAATAATCCGCCAATAAAAGTTCAAAGCTATCCTGAAATGCCTAAAAATTTAGTGCAGTGGCTGAACAGAGTGAGGTAATATTGAGCATATGGAACCCAAATCCATTGTTTTGACAAAAAAGTGTCCTTGACAATGTAGATATATCATAGACTGAAACGTGCTGAATTCAGTGACACAAAAGACATGCAAAGGAAACCGGATTGGTAATCTAGGATTAAAAAAGAGACGTCTAAATGCTGAAGAACACTCACAGGACAGCACCAGCTTCCCACGGAGTGTGGCCACTGAAGTTTCTGTGCCTCAGAGAACCTGAACAGAACTGATTTCCACTGACCACGGTGACCAGGGAACAAGCTGTTGGACACCGTGGATTTAGAAAGCCTAGCCAGGATTTCTATAATTAAATGTCAAAACATCCTCATATGGAAGCATTTCTATACATCTACAAACACGTGGGAAACAAATCTAACAATTCCTCCTATTTGTTGGGGAAACCTGGGAAAAACCACTCAGGCTGTTACAGTACAAAGTACACGGATGTCAACATGGACTTTTCCAAGAGCTTGTTCCACAGGCTTTCCATTGATCTGTTTGCTTTCAAAACATAAATTTCCCCACGTTGAACTGCACTAAATGCTATTTAGTAGCTAATTAACTTTCTGTGCTGAAAACCTCCTGTAATTGCACTTCTTTCACCTTTTTGAGCCCGTGTCCCCCGGGGAACCCAAGCTGTCCTACGGCATTTGTTCTGCTCATTTCTATCTCACAGGCACAAGTTCCTCCCTGACACCGGGCTGCCAATCACGGCGGCAGAGGTCACTGGAGACCAAATTAGGAGCACTCTGCCTCTGACAAACTTGCTTCGCTTAGCTTGTTGTAAAGGGAAAATAAACAGTTACGAAAAATAATTGTATCCTTTCAAGCAGGGCACCGGGAAGCAGATCCAAGCCCTTGTCTAAGTCAGCGCATTGTTGTTAGTCACTCCTCGCATTCCTGTTATTAACTACATCCAAGGAACAGGCTGTTTACAGCTGAAAAGTGCTGGAGTCCCTCCCTCCCCTCGGACCGAGCCGAGGGTCCGTGGCCACGAGCCGTGTTCAGGGACTCCACAGGCACCCTCTGACCTTGGGCTGAAACAGCAAGTTCACCGTCAGGGACGGGGCTGGGAATTAACATCAGCCCTGCCAACGCCAGCCTGACAAATAAACCACTGTAACACGGCGAGGGACTCGCGGAAACCCGATTATGCAGCTTTGCCTTCTGACGGGTGTAATTGGTTTGTCCTTGAGAAATAAAGATCAAACCGATTTGTTCTGCTTTACGGGGCTATTTGCAATCCATGTTCCAGCACCCTGCCCACTGCCCCAGAGCTTCCCAGCTACCTGGCACAGGTAGGACACGGATCTCCATCCCAGACATTGGTGACAGCAGCGGCAAGAGGGGACCCACCATCCTGCCCCTCGCCCGAGAGGGGTAAAAGCCTCACCACACTGGGGGCTTTGTTGCTCCTAATTCATTCCTCCAAGCCCTCGAGGCTGGAGGGGAAGCTGAGCAATTCCAGCCAGCAAGGGGGACATTAGAAAAACAGCCCCATGGCCTCCAAAGGGTCCCCCCCAAAGCAAAAGGAAAACAAAACAAACCCAGAGTTCTTGAGTTAATTATTTTGAACGTAAATGGGAAAAGGCAAAAAAATAAGCAGAAGTTTGTAGTGAACTAATGGGTGCTTTAATCTCTTTCCCCCAAAATCTAGAATATGATACACATCTACCTCCAGCTAGGAGACAAACAATCTGCTTTCACAACTGACACTTCCACACAGGTGGAGCTGCTCAGGTAAACCCAAGTGAGGTTTGTCTGGTTTTCTCTGTGACTTCTTGTTGCAGGGAGAGAGAGGGGGCAGAATGAGCAGTTTGATGCTAAGGAATAAAATACACACAGCTCCGAGCAGCCAAACACAACAAATCACTTAGAGCCAGGCGGACACTGCTCAAGGATGCAAATGTTACCTTCAGTTTGAGGGAGGAAAATCTTCCAGAAGCTCAGTGGCGGATTTTTACAATCCATACGGAGAAGGGGCACCTCATGCCTGGGCTTACACTCATTAATAAATCAATCGAAACGCAACACTTAAAAAAAAAAAAAATTCCTTAGATGGAAAAAGTGATTTCTCAGCAAAGCCCGAAAAAGAATGTTTGCTTTTCAGCCCATTCCAGCCTGGAGAAGGAGACTTTTCTTCCCCATGTTTATTTTATTTTTAAAAGCAATGGATTATTTTGCTTTTTTTCCTTTCAGTTCAATCCATGCAAAAATAAAATTCTCCCCTAATTATGCTAATTATAATCAAGCCTTCAAACCGCTGCTCCCTTGAAAGACCTGCCGATTACCTTTGTTCTTACATTCCTGGCTCTAAGCAGTGAACTGGGAATTTCAGGGGGACATTTTAGTGGCAAAGTTAACCAACTCCCCGGACTCTGCTGCTGCCCCAGCGTGAGCTGAGCCAGCACCACCCAGGGAGGATTTCACTGTTTCCACAAGACAATGCGGATTTCCCAAGGGAAGAGCTTGCTTCAAGTAGCAGAAAAGGGAGAGGAAAGAGGAGCGCTGCCTAAAAGCATGTTCCAGAGTTATTGTAAATGCCTAATGCTGGGATAATTGTGAGGCCCGAGCCAAGGAGACAGAGGCCGTGCAGATTTATTTGCATATACTGCGGTGCTTTGGAGGGGACATGCTCTTTATTTTGATTCACTTAACGCAATTCTTCCCTCACAAAGCTGTGGATACCTGCCAGTGCCATTTATCTCTGCTCTCCATTCAGATTTCTGGGCGTTACGATTGTATAAATAAATAATAGAAGAAATGCAAGAATATCCAGGGAAAAGGTGAAAGCAGCCCTGGGGAGAAGGACTGTGGGGTGCTGGTGGGCAAGAGCTGGTCATGCCCCAGCCCTGTGTGCTGGGACCAGAACCCAACCCCTGAGCCTGGGCTGAGACCAGCGTGGGCAGCAGGGCAGGGAGGATTGTGCCCCTCTGCCCCTCAGTGAGGGGGGATTGTGCCCCTCTGCCCCCCAGGTCAGACCCCACCTGCAGAGCTGCCCCAGGCCCAGCACAGGCAGGACCTGGAGCTGCTGCAGAGAGCCCAGAGGAGGCTCCAGGATGATCCCAGGGATGGAGCAGCTCTGCTGGGAGGAAAGGCTGGGAGAGCTGGGATTGTCCAGCCTGGAGAGGAGAAGCTTTGGGGGGACCTCAGTGTGGCCTTGCAGGGCCTGATGGAGCTGACAAGAAACGTGGAGAGAGACTATTGGCAAGGGGTGGAGTGCCAGGACAGAGGGGATTGGTTCCAAACTGAGNGGCACAGCGCGCCCCCTGGCGGCCCCGCCGCGCCACCGACGGCCCCGGCCCCGGCTCTGGTCACGGGCACGGCCACAGGCCACGGTCAAAGTCACGGTCACGACATGGTCACTGTCACGGTCACGACATGGTCACGGTCACGGCCACGGGCCACGGTCGCGGTCATGGCCACGGCCACGGTCACAGGCACCGGCTGCAGTCACGGCCATGGACACCAGTCACGGCCATGGTCACAGACACCAGCCATGGTAGTGACCCATGGTCATCAGCCACGAAAAAGCCACAGCAGCCACAATCCACGACTCCACAGAAAGCCACGATGGCCCTGCCCATGGAGCTGCATCCAGAGCAGGAGTTCAGGCCTTCCCCACTGTCCTGAGCAGATCTGAACACCCGGTGCCCCAGAGGCCTGGGGGACAGAGGGGACCCTCCCTGTCCCCTCCTGGCTCCCACTGCCTGGCCCTGGGATCTCCCTCCTGGGGACCACCCGCTTTCACTCCCTCCCTGACATCCCAAATAAGGAGCTTCACGGACCCCCTTAGCCACAATTCCCAATCCCAAGTTAGCTGTCACTATTTTCTTCCAATGAAATCTGGCAGCAACCCAACAGAGGGAAGAAACAAACCTGCTATAATTAATGTTCTTGCTGTTCAAATATTTATATAAAGCAAGATAGAGCCGTATGCCTCTGCAATCTCTTGGATCTGTCCAACCTTCTCAGTTTTGCAGCCGGGAACAACTTTAATTGATTACACAGTGCTGCTGACGGCTCAGGCCAGCTCCCCTTCCCAGTGCTCGGCTCCACACAGACCACCCTTGCCTTAGGGAAGCTTACACTGACCCCACAAAGCAAACATAAGGGATAAAGGACTATCCTTCTGATGGAAGAAGGATTTGTGCATGTTTTTTCCTGGGCAGGGGTTTGGGTACAAATGGAATTAGGAGCTTCGCTGTCTTATATCATAAGTGGCACCAGTTCAGGCAAGTCCTGGGGAATTGAAGCCCAGACCAGGTACCCCCCTCACTCCTCCCCAGGGCTGAAATCATTCAAAAGTGAGATGCTGCAAGAAGTTACAGGAGATTTTAAAGTCTGAGATCAATTCCCCTGGTTCCAATATAATCACTTCTGTTACAACAGGAATGAATTCCCAATCTCTTGATGACTCCAGAGCTCCTGCCAGTTCACACTAATTTCAGCTCATTTCCCTTATCATTTTGTCTCCTGTTTTTGCTGTAGAGGTCGGAACTGCTCTCAGCCCTTCAGGTGAGCTGCCAAAACAAGATGATGCAATGCCTGCACCGCTCCCACCCGCTCCCAGAGCAGCTCATTTACTGATGAGCTCCTGGGAAGCAGCTTAACAACAGGATGTGCAACACATCCGTAAAAATTGCATCAACTGCGACGCCGAAGGAGTTTTTCCCTGTGCTGTGAGCTTTGCCTGGGCTGTCTGTGATCGATCTGCCATATGAATTCATGTCTGCTGAAGAACATGAGAACTCACTATCACCCAGCTCCATTATGATGGTGTTTCGTTATTTTTATTACTGCCTGCTAAAATGATCGATGTCTCATGAAAGATGTTTCCTTTCTGCATTGATTCCACCTTGACCACGTTGCTTCTGCTTGTCCTTTCCAGCCTGAGCTGTGGGAGCTCTTATGGCCTCTGTCCCAGCACCTGTGGGGCTGCTCGTGGAGCTCCAGCCTCGGGCCAGATGTTGCCCCAAGCTCCACTCATGCAACTCCAACACTGAGGCTCCTCAGTCCAAATTCTGACTGTATTGACCAACACCCCAAGGTGAAGTGAGTGAAGGAACCAATGCCAGCATTTGTATCTCCTCTTCAGCATTGTTGTGGTGCTTGTCAGGTATCAGCAATTGCAGTTGAGGACTGAAAAGCCTCCAGCATCCCGAGCACCCATGAAAGCTCCTGTTATACAGGAATCACTCTGGCACAGCACAAACCCCCACCACAAACCAAATCCCTCACAGAGCACTAAGTGCTTCCACAACTGACTGTATAGATCTGATGTCATGGTCAGTTCAATAACTCCAGCAGCATCAGTGGATGGACATTACAGAGGTGTCAGATGTAGTTTGGTTGCCTGGATGTAACAAAAGCCTTTTAGTTTCGATTTACTGATGGGGAAAATGGAAGCAGAGGAATTTCCCAGGGCGGCAGCGAGCCAGAGCTGGGCACAGAGAGCAGCTGCCCTGAACTCGTGTCCTTCAGGCCACAAAGCAAATTTTTCCTGACAGCCAACAAACAACGGGGACAGGGGAGAGAAGGGACAGAATGGAATGATTTTATTTCCAGAATCCCTCCTTTTCCACAGAAACACAGACCCTGACAAAGCTGCCATCAATGCAGGATTCCCCACACCAGCTGCCTCCTGCAGGAACCACGTGCTGGGAGCAGTAAGGAATCCCCAAAGTTGAGAAGGGCACAAACCCCTTTGTAAGGCCACCTTTCCTTGAGAGATGAGGGCACTCTGCAGCAGCGTGCCAGGCTGGTCTAAAGAGAGAAACAAGAGTGTGCATGCTGGTGCTGGGACACTCCCACTGCTCCCAGCCCAAGGAATTGTGTAAATGGGAGGAGGATGCATCAATCGCTGCATGGGACCCCTGGCAGCCTGTCAAACTGAGGAGCAAAGAGGATAAAAACAATGGATACGTTTTTATTTCCTTATGTTCTACCAGGCGAGTTGGTGACTTACAACTGACTTACTCATTGTGCAACTCCAGGGCTCCCCAGCCCTCCTCCCTTCCTCCTCCCTGTCCTCGTCCTGCACACACTGCAGTGTTTGTGGCTCCCTCACAGCCAGGTGGCCAGGCCACCTGCTCAGGGACACTCCAAGAGGCAGATGGGACTCGTGACTCCTGGTCACACACAAATTCTGTCAAGCACCTCACCGAGCCCCTGATCTCCTCTGATCCAAGTGTACCTGTACAACCCAATTCTTCCACACTGACCCGTTTCTCCATTTCTGAGGATATCTAATCACACAGGAAGCTGGCNGCCCTGGCACAGGCTGCCCAGAGCAGCTGTGGCTGCCCCTGGATCCCTGGCAGTGCCCAAGGCCAGGTTGGATGGGGCTTGGAGCAGCCTGGGACAGTGGGAGGTGTCCCTGCCACGGCAGGGGTGGCACTGGATGGGCTTTAATGCCCCTTTGCACCCAAACCATTGCTCGGCTCCGGGATCTCCCGCCTTGGCCGCGCTGAGGGGAGAGGGGGGGCGGCACCGGGGGTCCCGGGGGGCACCGCTGGGCACAGCGCGCCCCCTGGCGGCCCCGCCGCGCCACCGACGGCCC
>VXBB01024670.1:22292-32642 GCA_013399915.1 Illadopsis cleaveri | reverse complement strand
CCCTCCTCCCTTCCTCCTCCCTGTCCTCGTCCTGCACACACTGCAGTGTTTGTGGCTCCCTCACAGCCAGGTGGCCAGGCCACCTGCTCAGGGACACTCCAAGAGGCAGATGGGACTCGTGACTCCTGGTCACACACAAATTCTGTCAAGCACCTCACCGAGCCCCTGATCTCCTCTGATCCAAGTGTACCTGTACAACCCAATTCTTCCACACTGACCCGTTTCTCCATTTCTGAGGATATCTAATCACACAGGAAGCTGGCTGGACTGAAATGCAACATATTCCTTCAGCTTCTTCAACAACCACAGGAAAGAGCAGAGCCGTCTTTGCAGCAACTCCCCAGTGCAGAGGGAAACAACCAGAAACAGTCGTTCCTCCTGGCAGAGAGGAGGTGGTGACTGGGAGGTGGGGAGGGAAGAGAGCTCAAACAATCTGCCAGCAGCACAAACTTTGTTCCCACTCCAATTCTGGCTCAGAGGGGAAGCAGCCAGCAGAAAAACCCAAACCAAAACAAACCCTCAAGAAACAAGGAAGCTGTTCCCATGTTTGTAGTAACTTCTGAAACAGCATCTTCCGTCCCCCAAAATGCTGAGATGAAAGCAGGAAATACGAGATGCTTTTTGACCAGACTTTTGCAAAGGATTCTATGCAAAATCTCCCACTCAACAGCTTGTAAGATCCTGCAGATTCCATGGAAGGCAGCTCAATGGGGAAGAACAAATTGGCACAAAAAATGCACACATTGGACAAAACCCTTTCAAGTCAGAAGTCCCAAACAACAAAAGCTCTGTTTTATTAATCTGCTGCCAATTATGAGTGTCACGTGCACTGTGTGAGGCTTCAGACTGGCACCACAGGAGTTAAAAAAGAAGGAAAAAAAGCAAATCCAAGCAGGCCCCTGAGCTGTGTGTGCAGAGCCGCCTCTGCCTGGCTGGAGCTGTCTGGGCTCCAGCAGCAGTGAGGAAAAGCCGGCAGAGGGCAGGGAAATGCCGCAGGAATTCACACACAGGGCAGAGAAGATGCAATAAACCCTATTTCCTTCCTTTCCTGACACTATTTGCAGCTCAGAGCATAAGTGTTGCAGCACAGTTAAACCACAAGACTCCTGACTCACAGGACACTGCCTGGGACCCTCCTGCACCAGCTCCTTGTGGGAGCAATCCAAGCCACAGCATTCCTGGGACAGCACGTGGGCTGTGGCCCATGCCAGGACTGGGGTTTCCCCAGGATGAGCTCAGCCTCCTGGTTTTCAGCAGCCAGAATGTTATTCTGAGTGTGTCCCTCACTCTTCCCACTTCCAACCACTGCAGTGGGGTAATAACAGTTCATTCTTCAGCCCTGAGCTTCACAATCCCTCTATGAGGACAGAAAATGTCAGGCTATGCACATTTCACTCATGGTCACTGTTATTTCTCTCACCCACTGATCTGGAAAAGGCTGGACTTTATTACATGGGATGGGACGGGATGGGATGGGATGGGATGGGGTGAGACAGCCACCACTCACCCCACTGCACAGCCCAGCAAACCCTGGGCACATCCTGAATGCAAAGCTGATACAAAATCTGGCATCACCTCACGGAAAGGTTTTAAAATATCCAGAGAGAATTGAATCCATTAGAATACTTCCTCATAAACCTCGTTTTTACTGGCATCCTCTGGGCTTGAGATCAGCCCGTAAAATAGAGGCAAAATCTCTTCAACTGTCAGTGCAGTCTGTGCATTGCTGACATGCACAAAGGAGAACTCATTTCTCCTCATTTCAGGTGTAGTTTCAAAGCTCAGTTGTAACCTAAAAATCATCCCCATGGTGCTTCAGGAACACAGCACAGCCATCCTCCCTGAGATGGAAAGAGGTAACACACCAACAGAGCAGGGCCCAGAAACTTAACCACTGGGAATGGAAACAGGGAATTGTACAGGTGTCCTCCTGCCTGTTATTCCCTTGCCAAGGTGCCCTCTTTCCCAGTGTGGAGTTTCTGCAGGTGACACTGAGAAGCATTGACTGAAATACCCAGGTTAGACATGCAAGAATTAATATTTATCTGTCTGAAGTGGGACCACGTTCTGAACAGCAGTAAAACAAGCTCCTACACGCAGGTTTCATGTCAACACAGGGCCCGGGGAGCTGCCCACGGCTCAGGAAGTCAGCCAGGCCCTTTGATGTGGCTCTGCACGAGAAGCAACAAGCTCAGATCCTCAGCAGAGCCAATTAGGCCAACAAAGGACACGTTTAATTTAGCAGTGCTTCTTCCGGGGCTTAAGACAGTTCACCCGAAAGAACATTCACAGCCCTGGATGTTTGGGGCCAGGGTTCACTGAGCAGAAGCAGAACTGGCTGACAGTTTCCTGTAAATTCCATAGGAGTCTGAAGCAAGACAGGACATTGAGCTCAATGCCACTGTGAAGTTTCTCAACTTCCTTCAGCATCTCCAAGCTCAGCCCCCAGCACCCAGAAACCAGAGAAAGGATTCACCCACCTGCTTTCACTGTCCAGGAACACAGAACTGCTGCTTTTCCCCAGGGCTTCGCTGATGGGAGAGAGGCAGAAGGGGGAAGAGAAGGCATCAGAATCAGAGTCAAAAGTGCTGTCCCTGCTCACATCGTCAGCAGACAGCTCCAAGGAGCCCTCGTCCTCCCTGCAGTCCGGGCCCTCCTCCGTGCCCTCCGACCTGTTCTGCTCCTCCTGGGAGCTGACTGTGGAGAGGGTCCCTGAGTCGCTGCGCGGGGGCTGCGGGGACCGGCGGGCGCCGCTCTGCGACAGCTTCTCCCCTTCCGAGGAGGGAGCCCCGTCCCTCAGGAGCTGTGACACCGTGAGGATCTCGTCCCCTCTCTGCTCCGGGGGGGACGCGGGCCGGCCGGTGCCGAGGCCCTGGGCGTGGCGGCCGCGCTTTCGGGGCGCTTTGCGCACGGGGGAGCTCTCGGGGGTGACGTAGCGCAGCGCCTCCTCATCCTGCCGCTGGATGCGCGCGTTGGGCACCCAGGCCAGGATCAGCGTGGTGCCCAGCAGCTCGTCCTTCTCCATGTACAAGCACAGATAGCCTGAGACAGAGCACAGGAGAACCAGTTGAGACACGGGGTCGTCCTAAGGGAACTGCGTAACCCTGAAATTTCCCTCTCCCCATCTCTCCATGCCTGGAAATGTTCAAGGCCAAGCTGGATGGGGCTCTGAGCAACCTCGTTTGGTGAAAGGTGCCCCTGCCCATGGCAGGGAGGATCTTTAGGGTCCTCCCTTTATCTTTTCAGGAGATGATTTTTAAGGTCCCTCCTAACCCAAACCATTCCATGATTCCTGCTGCTTCACTACCACTACACATGGGCAAAACAAACCCTTTTATTTACCAGGACAGAACTCTGTCAGAAGAATTGTGGAGTGCTCAGCATTATTCAGTATTTGCAAATCATTTCAAGTCTGCATGTGGCTTTTGAACAGTTTGAATTCCCTCTGGTCTAACTGAACAGAGAATTGACATGCAAATACTTGGACTTCCTGGGCAGATTTACTAATCAAGAGTAAATTATAAAATGTGTTCCCACATGAAAAAGTTCTACTGTTTCTTAGTTAAACAATTTCAAGTGCCAGATGAACATTGATTTCTCAAGAATATTTACCTTAGTGTAGGTAAAAGGGCTACAGTTTTTATGGGAAACCAATGGAAAAAAAAGTCACCCACAGCAAAAGGAAAGCAAGGGTCAGTGTTCAGAGAATAATTTGTTTTGTGAAGCTAAGCCAAGAGCCACAGGTCTTTGATGAGAACATGAAAGAGCACAGGAACAGATGAGAATAAAAGGACAGAGCAGGATTTATCCTCACTTACTCCAGTGCATGCAGCCACAATCAGGCTTTTTGGATTTTCTCTTTACCAGTGGTTGCTGAGGTCACTCCAGCAATGACAATTACAAGAGGCTACTTGAATTTCTTGAACAATTCATGGGCGTGAATGAGCAACAGAAGTTACTGCCCTCACATGACAACGTCTGGCTGCACAAAAGGACTTACTAAACCAGGTAAATCCATGCTGGACCAGAGGAGCAATAACACTAATCTAATCTTCCTACAAAAAGAAGAGCTGATGGATCAACTCGTGGATGGCTTTCCTTAGTCTTCCACAAAATTTCCTCGCCCTGTCCCCCACTGTCACCTCTTCACTTCTTAGAGCCCAAGGTGTAGAACTTGATAGAAACAACACCCAGGAGAGAGAAAAAGAGAGAACGGGCCGTGTCTGCAACACCCCATCACCTGGATGGTGCTCCCCGACGCCCTGCAGCAGCTCGGGGGGGTGGACACAGACATTGTTCTTGGAGTAGATGATCTCCCCATCGAGCACGGAGGAGGAGCCGCCGCCGCCGGGAGTCAGGGTCAGGAGGTCGGACGCTTTCGAAGAGGCTCGACGGAGGAGTCGCCCCAGAGACATCGCCAGGGAAATGTTTCCATTATCTGTCAGCTCTAGTCAGGAGCCAAATTCAGAAGATCTGCCAGGAAGGAGGAAAAAAAATAGTGTGAGAACCAAAATAACGACAGCGCAGCACGTGCCACCCACTGTCTGAGGACAAGTCTCCCTTCAATCCACACCTCAAGCAAGAGCCCACGAATGCTGGGGATCTGTAACATCACCTTCACACTTCAAAGGTGCTCAAGCACAGAATCCCAGGACATTTTCCTCTGCAATGAAGAAACACGAAGGCAGCAAAACCCCACATGTTAACAGTTACTGTGGGGAGGAGCCAGAACAGCAACGCTGGTCACTGAAATCCCCCGCTGAGGGAACAGCTCAGTGCGTGGACCTGCCCGATGTGTCACTGACCCAGGGATGTCACAGAGCCAGAGCTGACCCCAGGGCTTCCTTCAGCACAGGAATGGCTGAGGCCACAGCACTGAGCATGGGGCTGCTGCTCCAGCCACAGCATCTCCAAAAACAACATCAATCAAACCCACTTCATCTCGTGCTTGCCATTGCTGTGTGTTTGAGGTTTTCGAGGTGGGATTTTTTTCTGTGAGGTTGTTTTTGGGTCTGGTTTGGGCTCTTTTGAGCAGTGATGGTCAAACAGAGCCTTGCCAGAGATAAGGCTCGAAAGCTCTGTGTTCACCAGGGAGGGCAGAGCCTGGACACAGAGTGTGCCACAGAAATTTCACAGAACTGTGGAGCACAATCCCCAGCCCACCCCCAAATAAGCTCTGTGCTCAAATGAGATGTGCTGCTTGCTGGGGCTGATGACGAGGAGCTCTGCAGTGGACCCAGAGGGATCACTCAAGCTATAAAGCATTCAGCAGATGGACCAGGATGTGTTGGAAGAGCAGGAGGGTCTCACACAAAGCAGCCCCAGCAGAGAGCAGGCTCCCTGCAGCCATCCCCAGCTGGGCAGCACCAGAACCACGGCAGTTTCTGTTCTGCCAAAACCACAGGAGAAGAGGAAACTCCTACTTTTGTTCCTTTGTGTTTACAGGGCCCAGCTTATTGTGAACAGGCCAGTGTGACCCAGCACACCCCACACACAGCCAGGCTCCCAGGCCTGGAGGGAGCTCAGCCTGGGCTGTTCCTGGGGTCTACTGGGCTGCAGGGCATGGCCACGAGAGCCAGAGAGGAAAATAAAGCAGACAGGCCTTGGCCTGGGGCATTTTGTGAGGAAATATTTAAGGGCCTAAGCAAGCACTGTCTAATGTTGAACAGCTCTGATTTCTTTAGTCTGGTTTTGATGGCAAATCCAGCCAGCTCAGGAGGGCAGAAGGCAGAAATGGCAAAGAGGCATTTCCCAAAGGGCAGAGTGAGGGCTGCAGGGAAGGAAGATAGCTGTCCTGCCTCTGACAGATTGGTACATGCAGAAAGACTGCAAATGAGACTGCCAAGCTGTTGACAGAGCCTTCATTAAAGGACAAACTATTGGTTTAACTGGCAATCCCCACATTTGTCAGCTCAAATGACAGCAGAGGGCAGTTTCTGAGTTTCAGCCTTTGCTGGGACTTGATGGAGAAGCCTCAACCCTGCTCTGTACCAGCAAGTGTTCAGGATAGGAGAGTCACTTTGGAAGTTCTTTTGCACATTCCTGTCCCCTTCTAGCACCAGACACATGTATCCTCATGTCTCAGCCCCAAAAACCAAACACCAGTCGAGCCCTAAGCTCATTCTTGTCCACATTGCCAAAATCAACAGTTTCGGGCTCTGAGTAACACCTGGCAGAAAGTCATTTGCCTCAACCACACTCAAGGAGCAAATCACCTTTCCTCTCATTGCATCCTGCAAGAACAGACAGTAAATTCTGGTGCAACTTCTCCTTCCCCACACTGAGTTACAACACGCTGTTTCCAAACAGGGCCAGGGGAGTCAGGGGCAGTGATGTGGTGCCACCTGGCCGGAGACCTGGGCCCCCAGCACACCTGGGCAGGGTCACCTGTCAGCACAATACTGCCTACAGCAGCACAGACCCTCATCCATGTCAGCGACTCCCTCAGAACCCCAAAAGTCAGCACAGGAGGAAGGAGGCACCAGCTGGCTGCTGCTGCTGGCCAGGCAGTGCTTCCTCAGGAAACACAGGGACAGGAGCTGGAGAGGCACACGAGAAACAAGAGGCCCTGTGATGTCCTGCTGCAGCTCTCTGGGTGCTCCCAGGAAGGCAGGACAGGGTCAGGACGTCTCTGCCAACAGAGGCACCACTTAATGAGCTTTCACCAGGCACAGAAAGAACAAAGCGACAGGTAAAGATCAAAAGCTGTTCCCTGGAAAGCCAGAGGGATTTAAAGGGAAAGCTTGCTTTGATCCTGCAGAGCACCTGTTGTTCAGCGCTGCCCGCGTGTGCAGGTGGACGGCGCTGCAGGTACACACAGGGAAGAGGAAACCAGAAAAAAGACAAAAGGTTTGGAATGCCGTGTCCTGCCAGCTCAGAAATTCCGTCTGTTGGACTTGTCTTGCAGAAGAGCTGCACATCAGAAATCAGAGACCACTGCAGTGCTGCAGACAGTAGCCAGACACACTGGGATATATAAATATCACCAGGAAACTCAATCCTTTCACTGTTTTCACAGGCCAGAGAGTTCTTTGTAGCTTTGGTTGCAGGATTAATGAAAAACAGATGCAAGTCACAGGACGGTTTCAGGGAGGGTGACAAGAGTTATCTGGGCCAGGGAAAGAGATTGCCAAGGGCAGATAAAAGTGAGGGAAATGTGTTAAAAGTCTTCCCGCATGGGAACTGTCACTGCCAAAAGAAGAGCTGTTGATGAAGGACGGGAGAAGTTGTTAGCCAGTTGAACTGTGGCAAGGAATATCTAGTTTTGTCATTCTAGTAGCTGGGACAATGGTGCACCAGGACAGGGAACCTCAAGGGGCCATTTACATTGCTGGAGTTTCAAAGGTCACAATAATAAATACCCAGTCAGTCCCAGTGGGGACCAGATGGTGGACTAGACTGCCAAAGGTCCTCCAGTCTACTGGTACAACCCCAAATGTCCCTGAAACTCAGCTTGGGAAAGTGTGACTCCTTCCTAAAGACAGGAGTTCATACAACACAAAGCAGCAAATAACAGACCAAATCTGCAGAGTTTGCTCTATTCTCAGCCCTTTTTCACGCAGGACAACATCTGCACACAGAATCCGTGGGGCCTGCATCGTGGGGAGAGGCAGGAACTGCTGCTGCCTCTTGTGTGCTTGGGAAAGCAGCAGGAACCGTCCCACAGCTCAGGCAGCAGGAAATCAGCACCATTCAAAAACCCCCATTTTTCATATTAATTTCGTATTTATCTGCTGATCTGAAGGGATTCTTCTCAGTGTGGCAGAGCCAGCTCAGCTCTCCAGAAGTTGAAGCACTGTGTTAGCTGATAAGCTCTTGCTGAGTGCCAATATTTATTAAGCACACACACATTTTCTTCTCCCACACATCAACTGTTGCCACTAAAAATCTTCGCTCCAGCTCCTGTGTCTGTTCACACAGTCCTGGCTGCTCTCCCAGTCGGTGCCAGCACTTCTCAGCCTCATGAGTGAGAAAGTGCTGGGGAGCCAATTCCTGCAATCGCCCGCGGAGCCTCTTCCCCAGAGCCCGTCCAGTTCCAGCCAGCAGCATCCAGAGCAGCCCGGGCTGCTGGGTCCCGCAGCAATGGCCTTCCCTCCTCAGGAACCCATCCCCAGGATCCTGTTTGCCTTGGCAGATCACACCTCACTTGGCACCTGCTGCTGCACCAAATGCTGCAGCCTCCGGTTGCTCGAGATTCCCGGCCCGGGAGGGCAGTGCCGGCTCCGACACACCCAGCACATCCCGGGGGCACCCGCAGCACCCTAAGGAGCCCAGCACTCCTCTGTAAGGAGCCCAGCACTCCTCTTCTAAGGAGCCCAGCCCGGAGCAGAGCCCAGCTCCAGCCCACAGCTCCCAGTGCTGAGCCCTCCCTGCACTCTGACTCCCAGGCCACATTCGCTGTGTGAGACTTTCAGAGCTTTACAAGCCACACAAGCCGAGCTGCAGGGCTCTGGAAGTGAAATGTGAGACCTGCAGCATGTCTGGGCACGGCGGAGAAACACGAGCTGTCAAACTGCAGCACCACATTTAAGCATGAAACGTCTTTGGGAAGAAAAATGCACCAGGCTCATTTTCTCTCTTGCCCTTAATAACTCAAATTTAATTTTACATATTTAAGGAGTGCATGGTGGTGGGGCTCAGACACTGCACAAATTCCTGCCTCTTTCCCCTCTTGGGAATAGCAAATGCCAGGTTTGGAGCTCTTGAGCACAGAGAGACCAGAGTATGGCAGCCTGGAGTCAGGACTCAGCTGCCTCCCAGTCATCCAAGTGGATCTGCTGTGCCACTCTCAGCTGGTCACTCACTTGATCTCTACTCCTCTACAAGCACATGAGAGCCCTTGTACGACCTTCCCTTTGTATTACAATACCTCAACATTGGGAATAAAAAGAGAAGAGCTTTCCAAACTCCTTGCCACACTGGAGCCAGTTAAGAGGATCCAGCCAAATCAAGGAAAAGCATTTACCGTGGGGAGCCACTCTGAAGTCATCCCATCTCATGGGGAGAATTATGTAGGTCACCAAAAAGTCTTTCATTGCTGCCCTGCTGGAGCAGCAGCGGCTCAGGGAGCAAGAGCAAAGGGAAGGGAACAGCCAAAATCTCCACAACTCCAAATGCAGTCACTACAGCGGGACAGATTTCGCTCAGCTGAGCAGGTAAAAAAGGGGCAGCAGCCTGAATCCTGCAAGGCTGTGACTCAAGAGATGAAAAGGGAAAGGGAATGCTATGTCAGGGCTGGCTGCTCCCAGCCACACCTGCTCAGGCTTCAGAAAGCAAACAAAAAGCAAACAAAAAGCAAACAAAACTCACCGATCCCCTGCTGCAAACTCAGCGACAGCACATAGTGTCACTGAGACACTGTGTGTGCCACATGTCCCTCCATCCTTGATTTACCAGCTTTTCATGTCACTGCTCATTTGCACTGCTCGAGCCACAGGAAATGCTTTTATGACTTTTTATTTCCAACATCCTGTTGCTGTGTCCTGATAACACTCCCAGGACAAGATCCTCAAAAACCAGCAGCTCAAACCTCAGGAGTCTGGATCACAGCTGAGTGGATGAGCTGACTGCAAACTCTGTTCTCAGTATGACAGACATCAGACCATGCATCATCTCTGCCACTCAGACACCCTGGACTTTCATTTTTCTTCCTATTCCGAGTAGCAACTAAGAACAAAACACCTCTGCAAGACAAGCTCCCAGCCTGAGATCTTCCAGAGGAAGCAGCTGAGTTATTTTACGGAGTGTCAGCAGCACGGAGAGCAATGCAGCACCCCACAACCCCTGCCTACAGCATCCCAAGGCTGCTCATCAAACCACCGCCAATGATCCTCCATCCCCCTTCTCCGCAGGTAACAGGGCTCAGGCAGATGTTGGGGTCACCTGGGAGAAGACCAGGTCCCTAAATGAAGGAAAACATTTAAATACCCCATGCTGCACGGAGCCGCACCGAAATAACAGAAGAGAAAGTTTAAGAACTGTTTAGATTTCCACCAGCGCCCCCGGCGGCATTCCGACCCCCGGGCAGCACACTGACCTCCCGGGAGCACCCCGAGCCCCGGACAGCATCCCGATCTCCCAGCGGCATCCCGACCCCCGGACAGCATCCCAACCATGGACAGCATCCCGATCCTCGGCAGCATCCCGACTCCCGGGCAGGATCCCGATCCCCGGACAGCATCCCGACTCCCGGGCAGGATCCAGATCCCTGGACAGCATCCCGACTCCCGGGCAGGATCCCGATCCTCGGCAGCATCCCGACTCCCGGGCAGGATCCCGATTCCTGGGCAGGATCCCGACCCCCGGCGGCATCCCGCTCTCCCGGAGCACCCGCCCGCTCCCGCCGTCCTC
>VXBB01024670.1:2851-22179 GCA_013399915.1 Illadopsis cleaveri | reverse complement strand
TCCCATCCCATCCCATCCCGTCCCGTCCCGTCCCGTCCCGTCCCGTCCTGTCCCGGTTCCGTTCCCTCCAGCACGGCCCGGTACTGCCCAGTGCGGGTTCCAGCCCAGCCTGACACTGCCCGTCCCCTATCGGCACGTCCCGATACCTCCCGGCTCCCCGGTGCCCAGTCCCGCTGCTCACCCTCTCTTTAAAAAGAAAGAGAGAAAGAAAAAAGAGATTAATTTGGCTACATGTTGTGCTAGCCACAATTTTTTTTTTAATAAATCTGTAAGGACATTTTTTAGTAGATGCAAACTAGAAGCACATGAAAGTGTAAGTGGTGAGGAGAAGTTTTGTCAGGATCTTTATGATCTCAGTGCTTGCTGGGACTATTTTTGCAAATGAGATTAAACTTCTAAATTGTAAATTAAACTTCCACACCCTGTGGCAAAAAATGCCATAGCATTAAAATCAATTGCAGATGACAATGTGCTGCTCTGCTTTTCACCTGTGCTGTGTGCCAGGCCGTGGAAGCACAGAATGGGAATGACAATGGAGAGTCTGTTCCTCTGGAGGAGCAAACAGAGTCACTGCCCTTGCAGAAAGAGAAGTCTGGCTGCAGAGTTGTTCATGGGACCTGCAGAAGTGGGACACTATAATTATACTTTGGGAGCACCTCTGTGGTGGCTTTAGAGCCTTGTGGTGGTCCTTTTTTTGCATTGTTCATGTCTCGTGACAAAAATGAGCAGATGTTCAGGGGTAAATAGAGTTAGATGGAAAAGATTTTGTGTTTCAGGAAAAATCACCCAAGACTTTCCCAGATAATGCAGAATGTGACAAGCATTTGTCCTCCTGAACAGGGTGACATGGAGCAGCCACTTCCAGGTGGAGGAGCCCCTTCCCTTCCCTCAGGAGCACCTGCAGCAGAGATGGACACGGGCACAAAGCCAGGTATCCCCTTTGCAACTTCTCTCAGGCACAGACTCTGTTTTTCTCCCCTTCTGGTCATTGTTAATCCAACCAGAGGCACAATACTATGAAACCTAATCCTGCTGCTTTATCTTTTTCCATTTTTGTGGTGGGGTGGGGTCCAGGGAGCAAAGGACGACTCAGTTCCCGCCATGCAGAGCCAAGGTTTGAGCTCCCCAGTGATCATGGCAGCCAGAGAGGGGAAAAGGCAGCTGAGGAACAGGAGAGAAGAAAAAGTAGGAGGAAAGCAGCAGAAGAAACAGAACTGGTCATCTTGGATCCAGAACATGTGAGAAATCTTCAAATCTTGCTGTTCTTTGCAGAGTTGGTGTTGGTGTTTCTGTGAAACGTGTGAGGTGAGCTGTAAGCAGTGGCTCAGCTGTTCAGCTGCACGTGTGAAAATCAGTTTTGCCAAAATATTAACTGCTGGCTGTGTCACTCAGTCCTGACCCCAGAGCTGCAGAAGTGAACAATGCAGGGGGTAAATCTGATCCCTTCAGTGCCACTGAAAGAGAAGTCCTTGCAGCAAGAGTGAGCGGGTGGGTTCTCAGTTGTAGCTCTTCTGGCATGGTTCTGATTTTCAAATATTCTCTCTTTTTGGCATCAGCAAATACCCACTCTGTAACATCTCTCACTTGCTACAGTGATCGTAGCTAAAATAGGCACACAAGTGTCTGTGGCAGAAATAAGATTTTTTTTTGGGTGGGAGACATAGCAGTGAGGCTTCTTCATAATCTATTTACAAGTATGTTAAAGCTTATTTATACTGTCCTCCTTTACAGCCTCTGATGACAAGATTCCAGGCTGCCCTGAAGAATTACCTCACCAAGCAGATAGAACAAGTGAACCTGGACCTCCATGAGCTGGTACACAGCCTCTCCTTTGCCTTCCCACAGCCCCTCCCCTCCGAGCTGCTGGGAGACAGCTCCTTCCCTCTTGTGCCTGCAGAGGACAGCAATGAAGACCAGCAAGGAGCAGAGAGAAGAGCTCGGGGTGGTCCTTTATGGGGCCCAGCAGCAGCTGGGGCAGCTGGAGGTGGAACTGGAGAAGAGCCACGAGCGCTGTTCCCAGGCGGCCGCGGCGCGGAGGCAGCTGGAGCAGGACCTACAGGGCCTCAGGGGTGCTCACAAGGAAATGTGTCACAACACAGAGGATGAACGCAAGGAAGGTGACTAAGGCAGTCCTGCCAGTGTTTCCCAGTTCTAGGGCTGTGTGGAGAAATTAATTGGAATTGAAGTCAAGCGCTGGATTGAAAAATGCGGCAAAATAATTGATCAGGAATAATGCCCTCGTTGAAAAGTCTCACAGGTACTCCTGGAATTCTGTGAGCTGGGAATCCAGGAGGTGCTTGCCAGGATCTTTAGCTTTGCTTGTGGAGCTGTACTCCAAAGCTGATGTAAATATGTATGCTGGGGAGGGCTGGTTTAGCTGATGTGTGAGGTTTTGCTTTGGGAGCCTCTGTATTTCTTTCTCTTTTATCTCTGTTTAAGGTGTACCCTACAAACAAACTTCTCTGTAACTATTTTCCCTCTTGTCCTCCCAGTTTCTGCAATGCAGACCCAGGTTGAAAACCTGGCCTTGGAGCTCTTCTACGTGCAGAACATGGACCAGGACATGCAACACAGGCTTTTACTGATGAAACAGTCAGCAAAGAGGGCTGAGGCAGAGAGGATCCAGGCTGAGGTGGAAAAGCAAAAACAGGTACCAAGAAAAACTGTCTTTGCAGTAAATAAATGCAGGGGCCAGCAGTCAGTCTTGGAGGATGTGTCACCTTGTCAGGAGGAAGGCTAGAACGATTGAATCATGGAAGATGAGTGGGAATATTTTTCTCAAATAATTGAAAAAAAAATAAATCCAGAGGCTTTTCTGAAAAGGAGAAGCCCTGCCTACCCCTAGACAGCAACATGCACTGCCCAGAGGGTTTGCAAGCCTTAGGACAGTAAATCACTCTTCACTCAAGGAGAAGGGGTGTGGGGAAAGGAGGATATTTAATGAAGAAATATCATGTGTACAGGTTCTGAGAATAATTCTGAACCACAATGTGAATTTCACAACGGAAAGTGAACTGTGGGAAGGAGTGGAGCCGGTCGGTGCTGGAGCTCCCTCTGCTGCCTTCCAGGACACAATCCACGGGGTCCTGCTCATGCAGAATCCCATGCAAACTGTTGGAATACAGCAGGTTTAGGAGGGTTTTAACAAAGGATTTTCAGATATACATTATGAAGACTCCCAGTAGCTGGGCAGGTGGCCTCAGTGCTGACAGGAGGGAATGTGGCTTCAGAGCTGACCTATCTATTGGCTGCTGTAACTGGAATAATTAACAGTCAGCAAAGGTTTCATGCTCCTGCAAGTCGTCCCTACTGCAGTCCTGAGCCATTTGTGCATGAATGGGAAAGTTTCAGTAGGACTCAGATCTAATCCAGTTGCCAGTTTTAATTCCTTTTTTAGCTGATAATATTCTTGTAGGATACAGTTGGTTTAGACTGAGATTCCATGACTCACCCTGGACTGTTTGGCCCTGGCTCTGTAGGACCTTTTCCTGGACCAGTTAACAAGGAGAGTCTACCAGCTCCAGGAACAAATTGCTCTGTTTGAAGCTCAGCTTGTGGCCCAGGCAGAGGACACAAAAGTGACCCGGCAGGCAGTCAGTGAGGTAGGAGGGGACTTGTCCCTTGTGGTTAATATTTCCCTCTGGCAGGGCTGACCCCTTTGGCCCGTGCTCACGTGGTGTGCACAATGTGGGACAGAGTTTCACAGTTTGTTCCTGTTTGGAAGAATGAGGACTTTTTTTTCTTTTCCTTTGTCCTTCAGAAGTGCCTGTAAATCACTTCTTCCTGCCCTTCTCAGCAGTTTTTCCTTGCAGACCTGTGCTCTGTGGGCTGCTGAGAAATGAATCAGCCACAGAGTTGAAGCTGATCCTGCTCAGCACATTATGAACAAGAAAAGAAAAAAAATTGTGTTGCAACACAAATTTGTTTTTTCAACACAGTGTACATTGATCGTGTCTGCCATGTCTCTGTTCCCCAGGCTGGTCTGGAGGTCCAGGCTATTAACATGGAGAAAAAGAAGCTGATGGACCACTGGAACAGCAGCTTGGCTGGAATGAAGCAGAGGGACGAGGCCTATGTTGTCACTCAGGAGCTGCTGAGGTAAGATCTGAAACCAGGCCCTGAGGACACCTCAGATTTGGGCAGGAGGGATTCTAGAAGGGGATTCCAGTGTGTCTCCTGTGGGGTTTAGCACTGCGTGGGCAGGGCGTGTCAGACACAACAAGTTTCCTGCTCTAAAGTACATAATAAATTCAAAGGATAAGAAGCACTTTTCTTTGTTGCTGTTTTCTTTATCCTAACCACATCTCTTCCTTGGAATGTGGGGGGTTCTTGAAGCTGTTTAGAGTTTTTAAGATCATATTTTATTCCTTTAAAAGAGTTCCCTCACCTTTGCAACATCTCTTATTCCAAAGAGCTGGATGTCAGGAAGGGTTTATCTCTCATTATCAGGGTTTTGTGAGGCCTTTGGAAATGTTCAGGAAAACCTCCCTGTTACTGTCAGAGGAAGTGTTTATTTGCTCATGAGCCTTAAAGCTTGGCTGATTCTCTGAGAACAAACAATCTGCTTTTACGTGGTGACATCCTGGTTGGAATGGGGGCTGGGACAGGCTGAAAGAAGGAATCAATTTTCCTACACACGTTTACTTTTAAATCTTAATGTCTCCATCCATCTCCTGCTGACTCTGCACTGTCACAGCAGCTGAGCCCTTACAAACATTTTCCTTCTTGGCCAGTTATTGCTGCAATAACATTTGAAAAGAGGAATTTGTGAGTGGCTGTTCAGCACCAATCCCTGTGATGACTTTCCATCCTGTTTGCCCCTCCAGCAACTACAGACGTGACCTCAAGTCCCTGGAAGGGGACATCCATGGCTGTGGGAAGTCCATCAGGAAAGAGGAGGAGAAGAATGAGAACCTTGTGAGCCTCCTGAACCGGTCCCAGCATGATGCCAGTGTGACAAGGAAACTGATTGCCCAGTGCCTGCTGGAGCAGGAGGCCCTGCAGGCTGAGACTGGCACCTACACTCGTGTTCTCCAAGAGACAGAGCAGGCCCTCAGCAGGACCAAGATGGTGAGGAGAGTCCATGGAAGATGAACTCTTTTGAATACTTGAACTGAATACCCTTCCTCAAACAGTTGTAGTGATCCTGTCTCTGTCTTCCAACCTTTTAGGACCAGGCTGCTCACCAGAATGAGTTGCTGTCCATCAGGAAGGGTATAGAGAAGGGAACTTATGCCAAAGAGCAGCTAGAGAGTGAAATCCTGGCAAAGCTTCAGGACCAGAAGATATCCAGCAAAGCTGCAAAGCACTTCTCCCAGCTGGCTGAAAAGCTTCGGAGCAGAAAAAGCGAGCTGGTATGGCATCCCCCCCTGGGAGGGCAGGGATGGCCACTGCAGCAGTGGGGCCCCAGCAGGGTTTGTCAGTGACTTTGTGCTGGTTTCAGGTCTGCATTGAAGCTCTGCTGAGTTTGCCTCTCCAATCTGGTTCTCCCTGTGATCTTATTGCAGGATTCTGGTGTATGTGAGAGTGCTTGGCCAAAAAGGCCTGACACAAAACACACTGTCCTTTACTTAAAAAATGGGGCAACATGATGAATCCTGGGAGTATTTGCTATAAAGTATTAGCATTTCTTATGTACTAAAGAAAAATAATGGACATGTGGTACTTCTGTAATCTAATTTTAACTAATTTTTATTTCTATAATTCATCATGGAATGTGATGCAGTTCTGAGGAATGTCCAAGGAATGGTCCAACCTGACCCACAGCTCTTTAATCCATGATAAGTTGCTGTCTCTGGGAGTGTATAACTGGATCACTTAGAAAGATTAGAAAACTCAGCCCAGCACTTCTCACACCAAGTACTGGGTGAGGAGTGTGTGTGCCAGGTGTGCTGGAGGAGGGACAACACACTGATGTTCTGCTGCTGGTGGCAGGTAACTGGACACAGCTGGGCAAGGGGTCATTGCAGAAGGGATGAGTGAGGTCTCTTAAAGGTTTTTGGAATTTTTAGGCTCCTTAATGCTTTTCAACAGCTGTATGGGAGAGGTAGATATTGTATTACCTGTCAATTGATGGAAAAGCAAAGATACACAGAGGGTAAGTAGCTTATGGCTTGTAGTACAGACCTGGGAGTAGGACCTTCATCCCCTGACTCCTGTGCTGGGACAAGTGGCATTACAACTCAGCAAGGGGCTGTTGGGGACAGTGATGTGTTTTCTCTCTTGATATTCCCAGGAGCTGCATTTTTACAAGGTTGAGAACGATGTGGCCCAGATTATTCTGAATACAACAAATACCAGCTGCAGGCTGACAGCTCACCAAAAAACACTCCGTGAGGTGGACAACGAAATAAAAAATGTGAATGAAATGATCACCTGCCAGGAGAATGAGATTGCAAAGTCCAGGATCCTGACTGACAGGAAGGGAGGGATCCTGTGCCTGTACAACAAGAAGCTGGAGATGCTTCTTGCTCAGCAGGGGGTGAGTACGTCTGTGTTTCAGTCCCAATTTTGATTTTATTCTTTGTGGTGGCCACAGATGCCCCTGATTGATGTAACTGTGTTAAGTGTTGGGTAGTTCAAACTTTCATGCATCAGCACTGTGATTTAAAAGCTGCATTGGTTAATGCAGGTGTTTATGTTTATCAGTTCCTAATGCAGAGAAGGGAATTGTGAAATGAGGGTGTGCCTGGCACAAATCCCTGCAGGGACTTGCCTGCACCTGATGGAAATGTCACATGGCATCAATGAGTAAATAGGATCATGTTGGAAAAATCTGCAGACGCTGAGAAGGGGAGAATGGGGCAGGCAGTGAGATTTCAGTCATTTGAGGGTTGGCCCTATTGGGATGACTCCCAGATCTGTCCCTGGCAGTGTATGGATACCCACGGGGAAATGAGTCCTATGGCACATCCTCTGCAAGCTTTGGAATGTCCAGATTCTGTGAACAGCTCAGGCAGCTTCTGCCTCATTCATCCCAAACGTTGCTCTTGTGCAGGGGCAAGAACTGGGACCACTGGAAATTGAGATCAACCAGCTGAACAGGCAGATAGAGGAATGCAATTCTGAGGCAATGGCATTGCAGAAGTACTGGCTCAATGAGCAGAAGGAGCTGGTCAAGCTGACACGGGAGAGGGAGGAACAAATCACCTCCCTGGACACGTTACAGAAGCAGATCATCATCATGCAGCAGAGGAAACTGCGCCTTGAAAGTTCGTCACTCCCTGAGCCTTCCTCACACTGTTCATCTGTGAAGGGAAGGAAAAGGGAGGGGAGGGTTACAGATGGGAAAAGCTGGAGCTGCCCAAAGAGTGCTCCTGGCAATGTGTGAGCAGGAATACCAACAGCCCAGGCACTCCTGCTGATTGCACCTTGTTATTCCTATAAGGATTGATCCTGCTGTCCTGACAGTCAGACCCTAAGTGACAATGTCACCTGCTACACTTGTTAAATAAAGTTTGCAAGTAGTGGGTAGGTAAATGTTGCCAGCAATGACTGCACTTTCCTTGGCCAAATCCAACTGGTTTTCCACAGGACTCTCCTTCAAAACCTTTCTTTTTTTTTGTTTTTTTTGGTTTTTTTTTGGTTTTTTTTTTTTTTTGTTTTTTAGCTTATGGAAAATCATTTTTGGCTGGACTCATGGGACATGGGTGGCTCTGCCTGAGGTGTTGCCAGCTCTGACAGCCATTTGTCACACCTTGTCTGTGTTCAACCCAGTGCTCAGAGGGATTCTAAGACTTTTTCCTGTTCACCCATAGATGAGATCCAGCAGGAAATAAAAGAACAGAAGGACGTGGAACGGCACATGAAGAACATGTCAAATGACTTGATAAAGTTGAACACGTTGATCACCAAGAACAACAGCAGCGTTGAGGAGCTGCAAAATGGCAGAATGGTCACAGAGAGTGAGTTTCTACAGGCTCTCAAGGTACTGGGGCACCTCCTTCCCAGGTCGCAGCCTCCCGTGCAGATCAGAGGCAAACAGTGATCCTGGAAAACCTTCTCAGCCTGACAACACTGTATTGTTCTGTTTTTTCCAAACTTAGGAAGCAGAAAAAGAATCTGTGGAGATGCAGGAGAGGCACAGTCAACTGACTGAGGAGAAGGAAAGGCTCCTGAACAGCCTGGTAGAAGCAGAGTAGGTACCAGAGTGCCACAGTCCTGTGTGACTGTGTCCTTGTTCCAATTCTCCAGTCACCAAACCTGGCACCCAAAAATGTGCTTCTAGCCTTCCTGGAGAAGGGGATGAACATTTGAAACACAGAAACTGAAAGGTGTTTCAGCAGTCTCTGGAAGCAGCAGGAGCTGGGAGGATGTTGGCTTTAACAGTTCCAGCATGTGTGAGCTGGACGTTGCCAAGATCCATGTGGGAAGACTCTGCCAGTAACTGGCAGTGAGTGTGCTGCACTGGGCAGGTAATTTGGGGTCTAGCCAAATTACCTTTCTCTTTCCTTCCCCTTTTTTCTCTGAAGGCATCAGATCCTGCTGTGGGAGAAAAAGATCCAGCTGGCAAAAGAGATGCGGGAAGCAACAGATGCTCTGTTAGAACAAGGTGAAATCCATGAGATGAAAACAGAGATTCGGAGGATGCAAGTAAGGCACTGGGAGAGAGGGCTGAGATGGGGAAGCCACCCAATGTACTCAGCCTTGGAGTGGCTGAAACATGAGGCAGGAGATGAGAAACAGGCTGGAGAAGTGGCATCTTCAGGGCCCAGGGTGGGACTGTAAACTCCCCACAGCTGGACTGAAGTGAGCACATCCAGCCCACACATCCTGCATTCCCTGTGCCAGCCTCAGCAGAATCTGGATACTCCCAAGAAATTTATTTAAATTGCAGCATGTCTGCCACCTGATTCTGTGACCCTGATTTATGTGCAATGTTGATTACTAAATATTACATCACTTTAATAACTGGTTTAGGGAAGTGTTCCCTCTCCTGGCAGAGCAGCTCATCCCCTTCATTCTCAGGATGTTTCTGCTTTTCTGCTTCTGCTCTTGCTAGTGAGGTTCAGACTGACATTTTAGTGCATGAATATTGGTGTAGGCAAGTTAATAATCCAGGTCACTGCTTTCCAGATCCACACACAGCAAACCAGGTTTGGACCAAATCTGGCTTGCAGGCACTCCTGTGACACGTATCTGGTTGATGCTGGTGGGATGTGCCACCAGGACAGCTTCCCTTGGTGCTATTGGTAAACATTTGGTATTTGGAGGCTGGTTTGTGTCTTGGCAGGTCCGCTATGGGCAGCTGCTGAAGCAGCAGGAGACGTTGATTCGGGCCATGGAGGCATGTGTTTCTCACAGAGAGATGATAACAAATTGGGCAGAGGCTCAGAGCAAACTGGATAAGAAACACAGCACCAAGAAGGACTTCCAAAGCAGGAAAGAGGAGCTGAAGAAGAAGATCAAGGAAACCCAGGAGGTGAGCAAGGAAAGTGGGTCTGCAGGAGTTCACACAGCTGGGGCTGGCCTTGTGGAGAGCAGCAGTGAGCACAGGAGTGTCTGTGCACAGACCCTGCACCAGCACAGGGGCAGGCTTTGAAAATCATTCACTGAAAATCCCCCAAAAACCGAGTTCTGGGAGGATGGTCAGGAATGCAGCTGAACTAGAGAACTGAAATCTGTCATTTCCTTCTCTTCCATTTACTAGAACATTTATGAATGCAACCAAACCATGCAGGAGCTGGAGACGATGCAGGAGTCCCTCAGTGACAACTTTTCAGAAAAGAAGAAGGAATTCTGCCAGCTCCAGGCTGACATTGACAGCCTCAGCTTGGACATGGAACGTCTTCAGAACGAGAAACGCTGGGTGAGCACATCCACTCCCTTCCAGCATTTGAACCAGACAGAGCCTTCTGCTTCCTCTGCTGCCAGCTCTGCCTCAGCACCGTCCTGAACTGGGTGTGCTCAGTGTGGTGTTACAGCAGCACATTAATTGGGCACATTCTGGGGCCTCACCAAAAGCCAACTTGACACATTGAAACCGTGTCCTGGCAAGGGTTGCCTTATGTATGTGGGAATTGCTCTGATTTATGGAATTCTGTGACATCTGTACCCCTCCAACACCTGCACTGGGGATGCTGTTTGGCTGTTGTGGTGGGGAATTCACAGCACTGTCCTTCCCTTGTCCGAGTGATGTTCACAGCACCTGGCACGAGTCCCACCCTTGCTTTTCCTGCTGTCACAGCCCCTTTTCTTTTTGTTTTACTCAGAACCTGTTGGAGATTGTGGGCCACCAGGCACACCAGAAGCAGCTGCAGGCACTGAAGGGAGGGAGTTACAAGACCCTGTACTCCTCTGAAGAGGCCCGCAGGAGCCAGCAGGAGAAACTGCAGGGTCGGCTGCAGACCATTAACAGCATCGTGCAGCAGATCCGGGGGGAGCAGCCCCAGTACCAAAGGGCTCTGCAGTGGCTCAGTCACTGCTTGAGATCAAAGCTCGGGTCGGGAAAAGCCTGACAGAAACATAGAAAATACATGTAGTATCTTTTATATTCTTCCACAGGCTCCAGATTTTGTAAATAAATAAATAAATAGATAGCTAAATAAATAAATAAAAGCAGGTGCAGAGTATAATATTTACTTTGTCGGGTATAATATTTATTTAAGACGGACCATTGCAATTCTCTCGGTATGTTTCTGTTTACGTTTCACTTTCGCTNACGGTGCGCCCCGGCCCGCCCGGCCCCGCGCGGTGCCCCGTTCCCCCGCTGAGCGCTGTCCGCTGTCCGCCCGCAGCTCCGGGACGCGGCCCGGCAGCGCTATGAGGTGCCGCTGCCCACGCCGCGGGTGCGCGGCCGAGCCCCCTCCACGCTCTACGGGCTGCAGGTCAGCCAGGACCCCTTCGGCCTCGTGGTGTGCCGGCAGCGCGGAGGGAGAGTCCTGTGAGTGCCCCTCTGCCCCCCTCGCTTCCCCAGGGACTCGAGAACCCGCACAGCCCCGCAGTACTGGGGATGCAGGGACAGTGGTGTGCATCTGGACACTGGTGACAGCAGTGGGGTGGCTGTGGGGGCTTTACTTTGCCTCCCTCTGCAGTTCAATGCCTGAGAAGGGAACCAGGAATCCCAGAGCTCAGCTGAAATTTGTTTTTATTTCACGTGGTGATGAGCATCCGTGTCCCCGCCCAACACTGGCGGCCCCAGCTCAGTGCCTCCCTCCCAGCTGTTTGCTGGAGTCTCCCTCTCTCCCCGCAGGCTGAACACCACGGTGGCACCCCTCTTCTTCACAGACCAGTTCCTGCAGATCTCCACCTCCCTGCCCTCCCATTTCATTTCGGGGCTGGGGGAGCACCTGACACCGCTGTTCCTTGACACAGCATGGACCAGGGTCACCCTCTGGAACCGGGACATGGCACCTGCGGTATGGAGCGGGGCTGAGGGAAAGGGACAGACTCATCTGTGCTCCTGAGGCTGGCCCTGCAGCCTCTCACATCTTGTCTGGGGAGATGTGTCTGTGCTGGTTCAGCTCTGGGCCTTGGCCATTCCAGTGGGCAAGCCTATGGGATCTTTTTCCCCAGGCCCAGGTTTGTCCCCCCGGAGCTCTGTGCTGCTTAGGAGCTGATTCCAGGGCTCAGGGCACAGCTCTGCTGACTTGGCAGAGTTTGGGACCACAAGCCCTGGGTTTGCTCCTGACCGGGGCAGGGGTGGTCAGGTGGGTGTGGGGGTTTCCAGCAGAGCTTCACTGGCACCACACCCTGCTCTGCTCCAGCCCCACGTCAACCTCTACGGCTCCCACCCTTTCTACCTGGTGATGGAGGACGATGGCTCAGCCCACGGTGTCTTTCTGCTGAACAGCAACGCCATGGGTGAGTCCCGTGGAGGCGCCGGGCGTGGGCCTGGCCCCGTCCCCATCCTCAGCTCCCTCCCCTGACACTTGTGCTTCCCCAGACGTGCTCCTGCAGCCCAGCCCGGCCCTGACCTGGCGCACCACGGGTGGGATCCTGGACTTCTACATCTTCCTGGGCCCCGACCCCAAGAGTGTGGTGCGGCAGTACCTGGATGTCGTTGGTATGGCTGAGCCACGGGTGCTCTGGAGTGGCTTTGCCAGGGTGGCTTTGCCAAGGTGCTGTGAGCAGCGTGGCAGAGCAGGGCTGTGGGGTGGCACGAGGCTGGGCCATCCCTGCCAGCACCCACCCTCCATCCTCCAGGGTTCCCCTTCATGCCCCCGTACTGGGGCCTGGGCTTCCACCTCTGCCGCTGGGGCTACTCCTCCACCGACATCACCCGGCAGGTCGTGGCCAACATGACAGCAGCTCGCTTCCCCCTGGTAGGTCTGGGCTGCTCCCACAGCCTCTGCCTGCAGCCATGAGGGTCTGCTGGGGGTCCCACAGCAGCTCGTGGGGTCCCTGCTCCTCCTCGAGCACCACTGCCTCCATCCACAGGATGTGCAGTGGAACGACCTGGATTATGCAGATGCCAAGAGGGATTTCACCTTCAACAAGAAAAGCTTTAAGGACTACCCGGAGATGGTGCGGGACTTCCACCGCCGCGGCCTGAGGTACATCATGATTGTGGTGAGTTCACGGGCAGGCTGGCACTGGGGTTCTGCTGCCCAAGGGTGGTGATGAAGTCAGGGCTGGCATTCCTTGCCATTGCTGGTAAAGCCCTGGCTTTGTGCCCTTGCAGGATGCTGGGATCAGCAGCTCGGGGCCCCCTGGCACATNCCTTGCAGGATGCTGGGATCAGCAGCTCGGGGCCTCCTGGCACATACAAGCCCTACGACGAGGGCCTGAGGCGAGGGGTGTTCATCCGAAACGCCACAGGGCAGCCCCTGATCGGGAAGGTGCGTGTGGGGAGCAGCCCCAGTGCCCACGGGACTCGAGTGGGGCTGTGGGAGCAGGACCCCAAGAGTGGGACAGAAACATTTGGGGGGCCGTGGTGGAAGGTGGGGTGGTGTGTGGGGCTGGGGGCTCTGCCCAATGCTCTCCCTCCTGCAGGTCTGGCCAGGCCCCACGGCCTTCCCGGACTTCACCAACCCAGAGACTCACGAGTGGTGGCACGACATGGTGAAGGACTTCCACAACCAAGTGCCCTTCGATGGCATGTGGCTTGTGAGTGGCCCTGTTGTAGCTGCTGGGCCTGGCTCCTGCCCTGCACCTCTGCTGGGCCCCGGTGCAGCAGTGAAGTCACCCCATCTTTCCCTTCCCTCCCCAGGACATGAATGAGCCCTCAAACTTCGTGGAGGGCTCCCAGGATGGCTGCCCCAACAACAACCTGGAGCATCCCCCCTATGTGCCAGGTACAGGAGTGGGTTCCAGCCCTGCCCAGGGCTGTGGGGAGGTAGGAGAAGCCCGGGGGATGCTCTGAGCTCCACCTCTCCCGTGCAGGTGTGTTTGGGGGACGCCTGCAAGCTGGGACCATCTGTGCCTCCAGCCAGCAGCACCTGTCCTCTCACTACAACCTGCACAGCCTGTATGGGCTGACTGAGGCCATTGCCTCCCACAAGTAAGCCTGGGGCTCCTGCCACAGCTTCTGCACATCCTGGGGGATGCAGAGCTGGGACAGACCCGGCATGGGCAGTGTGGGCAGGCATTGGGTGGTGGATGAGGGTTTGGTGTGCAACACAGGGCACTGGGGGAGCCCTGAACCCCTTCCCCATCTGGGAGGTGCTGAGCAGACCCATCCCACTCCCAGTGCTCTGCTGAGGGTCCGGGGCAAGCGTCCCTTCATCATCTCCCGCTCCACCTTCGCTGGGCACGGGCGCTACGCCGGGCACTGGACAGGGGATGTTGGCAGCGACTGGGAGCAGCTCTACTACTCCATACCAGGTCAGCTGTGGGGCACTGGGCCCCCACTGCCAGGGGCTTCTCCATAGGCTCCATCCCCTGGTGCTGCAGAGCCCTGATGCCCTCTGTGCCCTCTGCAGAGGTGCTGCTCTTCAACCTCTTCGGGGTGCCGCTGGTGGGTGCCGACATCTGCGGCTTCCTGGGCAGCACCAGCGAGGAGCTGTGCGTGCGCTGGACCCAGCTGGGCGCCTTCTACCCCTTCATGCGCAACCACAACGACCACGGCACCCGGGTGAGCCCTGGGAGCCCTCACCCCGCGGGGCAGGGGGCTCTGGGCCGAGCCAGGGGCTGCCCTGCCAGCCTGGGAAGGTGGCTGGTTCGGGGCTGTGTGCCTCCAGCGCTGGGAGAGTCCTGCCTGCATCCCTGAAATGCACCCTGCGTTCCTCCCCATGTGCTCTGAGCATCCCCTTGGGCCTCTCCCTGCAGCCACAGGAGCCCTATGCCTTCAGCCCTCCTGCCCAGGCTGCCATGAGGAACGCCCTGCGCCTCCGCTACTCCCTGCTGCCCTTCCTCTACACCCTGTTCCACCGGGCTCACACTGCTGGTGACACCGTGGCACGGCCCCTGTTCCTCGAGTGAGTGCCAGCCCCGCCGGGGCTCAGCGGGAGGCGGCTGCAGGGTCTCCTGGCGCTGCCCTCCCCTCCTTCCCCAGGTTCCCCACTGACCCCAACACGTGGGCCGTGGACCGCCAGCTGCTGTGGGGCGGGGGGCTGCTCGTCACCCCCGTGCTGGAGCCAGGACAGACCAAAGTCAGCGGCTACTTCCCAGCAGGGACGTGGTACAGCCTGGCAGGGGTGGGTGCTCCTCTGTATAGCACAGGGGGCTTTGCTGTGGGACCTCATGCACATTCCTGCATCCCACAGGCTGCCTGGGGCTGTGTGTGGGTCTCGTGCCTCACCTGCCTATGCTGGTGGCCGTTTGAGGGCTCTGGCACTGGGCTGGGCCCACCCTGGGCCCACCCTGTGCCAGCTCTTCCCTCTCTTTGTCCCCGTGTAGGACTCCACCATCCACAGCAAAGGGCAGTGGATCCTCCTGCCAGCACCCCTGGACACCATCAACGTCCATGTCCGTGCAGGGCACATCCTGCCTCTGCAGGTGAGTCCCTTCTGCTCCATGGTGACACCACAGTGACCTGCCTGACCAGCCCTGACTGTCCTGTCAGCCTGTGCCCACCCTGCTGACAGGACAGTGTCAGAGGAGCTGTGGTGGCAGTGCCTGGCAGGGCTGGGACACGGCTGTGGCAGTGCCCCGAGCTGTGCCTGCCCCCTGCCCCAGGAGCCCGCCTTCAGCACCGCCCAGTCCCGTGGCAGGGGCATGGCCTTGGTGGTGGCGCTGACCCAGGATGGCTTCGCCAGGGGAGACCTGTTCTGGGACGATGGGGAGAGCTGGGAGACCTTTGAGAGGGGGGACTACACCGAGATCCTCTTCCTGGCCTCAAACGTGAGCACTGCTGGGGGGGACAGCTGGGCAGGGGGTCCTGGTGGCCCTGGCACAGCTGTGTCTGCACCGTGGCCAGCAGAGGGGCAGCCCGTGGGGCAGGGCACCTGGAGGGGCGCCAGGAGCACACGGTGACATCCTGCTGTCCCCAGGACGCCGTGCTCAGCCAGCTGCTGCGGGCGAGTCCCCACCTGGACGGGGTCCTGCTGGAGGCTGTGACTGTGCTGGGTGTCACCAGCCCTCCCCAGAGAGTCCTGGCCAACGGTGCCATCCTGAGTGACTTCTCCTACCGCAGTGACACCCAGGTGAGTGCTTGGTGCCACCCTGGGGAGGGGTGGTGGCCAGGAAGGGACCCAGAGTGCAGCTCTGGCAGGGTCTGGCCCCAGCAATGGCACAGCACGGGCCACGGGTGCCCTTCCCAGGGGATCTGTGGGACCAGGACTGTGCCAGGCTGTGGCTCTGCAAGGGGCAGGGCCCCCCTGGGCTCTGACACTCCTGGCTGGCTCTCACCTTCCTCCTCCCCTCAGGTGCTGAGAGTCCCTGTGTCACTGCCCATGTGGGAGCAGTTTGTGATCTCCTGGTCCTGAGCCACCGTCAGTCACAGGGCGAGGCCACGCTGCTCCCCTGGAATCCCAGATCCGTCCCATCCCTTGTACCCGGAGCTGCCCCTGCCCTGCCCATACTCCTGGATGCTGTTTTCCCTCTGGGTGTCGATGGAGGGGTGTGCACTGGACTGGCAGAGGGAGTGGGACCTTGCACAGCCCCCAGGGACAGGGAAAACCTCATCATCATCATCACATCAGGGGAAAAATGACCCAAGTGCCTTGTGAGACAGCAAACCAGTTACTCTGGGGGACTGGGAACTGGGGCAGAGACTGCAGGGAGTTTCCTGGCTGTGGTTTTGAGGAGAGGGATGTGCAGGGGCTGAGGGAGCAGTACTGTGAATAAAGCTGCTGTTTGCTGGGAGCAGGCCCAGGCTGTGTCCTTGTCCCCTCTCCTGGTCCTGAATGTGCTCAACCCCCTGCCCTTGGCTGGGACACCCCAGCTCTGTCCCTGCCTGGAGGTCTCCAGTGGGACCCCCTGTGCCCCTTGAAGGCTTTGCCCCATTTCCCAGGGCTCTGGGGGTCCCCAGCTGTTCCTGCAGCCCTGGCTGTGCCACAGAGGCCCTTGGCCTGTCCTGCTGGCTCCAGGCTGGGGGCTGCTGCAGGGCTGTGCTCAGCTCCCAGTGAAAATGGAGCCTTATTCTCCAGAGGCTTTATTGAGGGGCAGCTTGGAGCTCCTCTGGCTGAGAGTCACGGCACCAGGAATCCCTCAGCGCTCTGGGGCCAGGTGACGTTGGCAGCACAGAGGGCAGAGCCTCGTGGTGTCACCTAGGATTTGGGACCACCCCATCCATGATCCTGCTCCAAGCCCTCCTGCCCCACTGAGCACAGGAGTGTTGGGGCAGAGGTGGCATGTGGAGGTGGTTGAACCATACAAAATACACACTCCCCTAGAGAGAAGCCAAACAATAATATAATCGTGCTCCCTAGACAAAGAGCAGTCAATGCAGACAACAATATAAACATACTCCCCTGGGGAGACAGCAATTAAGCCAAAGAGAAATATAAATGTAACCCCCTAAAGGAGAAAGTCTGGCAGACAGCTCTTCTGGAATGGTGAGGATTTGTGTTCCCCCCACGATGCTTTGTGGTTGATATGTTAATCAGTCATACCCCATTGGTTCTTTCCCTACTCCCTCCTCTACACCCGATTTTGATTTTGATCCTTCTGATTGGTTCATTTCTCCACCCGATTGGCTCTGATGTTTTACCCCACTCCCTGCCTTCCCTAGATCAGCCTCTGTTCCCTCAGCTCCTTGGGGACTTCATCACTGGACTCTGAAGAAGAAGCTGAAAAAACCTCCTGTAGAACTCCATAGGAAGGCTCCATCTCTTCCTTCAGCATTGCCCCGAAGAGCTGATTTCACTGAAAGAGCCTGAAATCACTCAGTGCTGCCCCAAAGAGATGATTTCACTGAAGAGCCTGAAATCACTCAGCAGGCAGCCTGTGCCTCTGGGTTGTCCAAGGACGCTTCTCCAGGCAGGTCGTGGCACTCTGGGCACCGTGAGGGTGGCACTCACAGCTCGTTGTGCAGCGGCCAACACTGGGGGCTCGGTTTCTCCTCCAGGACAGCGTCAGGGGCACACACCCAGGGGTCCCCCGTGTCCCACTGCCACTTGAGCAGCTGTGCACGGAGCGCCTGGAAGATGTCAGCGTAGCGGGGGTCGGGGGCCACGTTCTGGCTCTCGCTGGGGTCCCGGCTGTGGTCGAAGAGCTCCCAGCGGTCCCGGTAGTAGTACTGGTGCAGGGTCTTGTTCCAGTGGGTTGGCTGCCCCGCCCTGGTGCGGTTCAGCAGGTCTTGGAAGGTGGGCGAGACGTAGAAGTCCTGGTCGATGGGGAAAGGCATCTTGTAGTTGAGGTTGTGGATGAGGCGGAACTGCCGGTGCTGGATGGCTCGCATGGGGTAGTACATGGTCACCTCGTGGTGGCTCTGGCTGCTGAAGGCGGTGGCCCAGGGCTGCTCTGACTCCAGGGCTGGCAGGAGAGACTTTCCAGTGAGCCGCACCTGCCTCGTGCCAAAGATGCTGTAAGCAGGGTAGGGGATGGAGAACCAGTCCAGGATGGTTGGCGTCAGGTCTGGAGGGGAGGAAAAGGGTGTGAGAGGACGGGCAGGCACTGTGGGAGGAAACTCAGCTCCAGAGAGAGACAGAAGGGTCCCCGGGGGTGGTGTCCCTGCAGGGGACCCTGTTCTGTCCTCCCTCCTGGCCCTGCCAATGCTGAGTGCTCAGGGCTGCCCCCAGGGACAGGACCCCGAGTTTTGGTGCAGGGATGGTGGGGAGCAGCCCACACCACCCACCCCCAGCACAGCTGTGCTGCCTCCACCCCTCAGCTCTCACCCAGGAGGGTGGCGAAGGCAGGGCTGACCTGCCCCCAGCGCTGGGGGTGCTCGGGGGAGGAGAGGAGCAGGGGCTGGGCGGTGCCCGAGCGGTACAGGTTGGTCCTGCCCCCGGGGAAGGGGATGCCGTTGTCGGAGGTGTAGATCACCAGGGTGCTGTTGAGGAAGCCGGCACGGCGCAGCTCCTGCAGGACCAGCCCGATCCCTGCGGACAGAGGGGGCAGAGCTCAGGGGGGAGGGAGGGGCTGCAGCTCTCCCCAGCCTGGCCCAGGGCAGGGCTCCCACCTTGGTCCATGCGCCCGATGGTCGTGTACTGGGCAGCCAGGTCTGCCCGGGCAGCCAGCGTGTCCGGGACAAAGGCAGGGACCTAATGGAGACAGGGATAGGGGCACGTGGCTGTCACAGGCTGCTGTGCCTTCAGCAGCTCTTCCTGTGACACTGGAGGCAATGACACTGGACCCTGGCTCCAGCAGAGGCTGCCATCGTGTGCAGCCCCATAGACCCCCACACGTACCCACCAGGACCCCACCTGCACTTCCTCTGGGTGGAAAATCTGTGGCCTCCAGTCAGGGATCCAGCCCATCCCGCTCTCTCCATTGCCAAATTTCTCACAGAAGGCCCCATATTGGGGCTGGGAGTGCCCACAGCGATGGGGGTCGTGGAAGGCAACATAGAGGAAGAAAGGCCTAAGGATGGAAAGGGGAATGTGGAGGAGGTGCAGCAAAGGACTGCCTGGAGACCTTCCTGGGCTGTGCCATGGCGAGCTGGGGTCAGCCGGACTCCCCCCACCTAATCCGGATATGGGGGGCCAAGGGGTCCCTTCCTGTTTGTGACCAGCTGGGCCATGGGGACACATCTTCAGTGCAGCCAGGTTCCCTCCTCCCCACAGCCCTTCCCAGGATGATGGGGCGGTCTCACCTCTCGTCCTGGCTCTGCAGGAAGCGCCGGACCAGCTCCTTGATGCGGGTGATGTTTCTCCCAACCTGCAGGACTGAACTGTTCTCCTCTGTGTAGGCGAAGTCGAAGGGGTACACAGCCTGTGGCCCCACGTGCTTCTTCCCAATTATCCCTGTGAGAAGCAGACAGCTGCTGTGCCACGAGCAGTGGGAGGAGGGGATGTGGCTGCTGCTGTGTCTGCGGGGACAGCCACAGGTCCAGGCAGTGCTCCCTG
>VXBB01024669.1:26031-42940 GCA_013399915.1 Illadopsis cleaveri | reverse complement strand
CTGTTTATGATGTCACCTGCAGGTGTCAAAGACTCAGGCTCTGGCATTAGTCATGTCCCTGCACACAAGAGACTATTTTCTGAACTCAGCTGTGCAGTACAAATCCAAAGGCTATTACATGACTCAGAACCAAAACTTTCCCATAATAAGGAATCAGCAGCCTCTGTTCACCAGGCTTTGCCAAAATCCCTTCATCTGGCACTGAAAATGATCATCTGGCAGGAAACAGCGCAACCCCAACGGTGTACACAAAATATCAGCTGGGGCTCAGGGCAAATCTTGGTCCTAATGAAGTTAATGGCAGAATTCCCACTGATGGCAGTGAGACCTGACACAGACTGTGACAAGCCAGAGCAGGCTGGGAACAGCCCATTGTGCATCCTGGGAAACACACAGAGTTCTTTTGTCCACTCCAGAAACTCAGAGATTTAAATTACCCCAAGGCTAATGCTGGGAAGCACAGATACAGCCAATTTCAGTTCTCTGCTGTGCAAGAAAAATAAAAATGAACTGTTATTTCCAGATTCTCTTAGATGAATATTTCATGAACTTTATAGACTGCTAAGATTCCAAAAATTACTAGCATGTCCAAAGTCTTCTCAATTTAAAATGTTTTGCAATGCAGTTTACAAATAAAGAAAAACATTCTTATTCAGTTAAACAGAAATTTTAAATTAAAAATCTAATATATATAACATATATGTATATAATATGCATAATATATAGATGTATATACATATGTATATGTATATATATGCATATAAAGTCTAATATATATGTATTATATATGTATATGTATATGTATATAACAGTTTTTCATTTCTGAAATGAGCTAACTGGGACAATGCATATAGAAGCTGTTAAAACTTCACTTCCCCAAAAAGGGGAAGTTTTTTGTTAAAAAATCCTAGCTCATTTTTTGGAGATTTGACTTCTGGATAGAACGAGGCTGGCAGAATGGGTTAGAAGCTGCTTCTGGACTCCTCTCCAAAAGAAGTGGTTTGTAGTGATCTAAAAACATCTCAAGACAAAATACTTTTAGTAACCCCAGCTGACAATTGCTCCTGTTGTCAGGCAGCTACTGTACCCCAAACTGAGGGGTAGTTCAGGACCCTTGAGACAAAACAGATTCTGAAAAAGGACCTGCACTTCAGGGCTTTCCCCTCTATGGCAGCTGCATTATTCGGAATTTCCTCCTTGCCCTTTGTTTTTTCTGCTAGCAAAGTGGTTAAGCACTGCTATGCTGAGCGCCACCAGCCTGTAGGGTTACTTAATTACAAAAAATGAATTTTACCTTCTTTTCCATATCACATATTCAGTTATTCAGTGGAAAGAATAAGGTCAGAGTCTTCTATTTTTCTTTGGAGAAGGTAGCACCAAGCTACCCTGTTTTATCTTGATTTAATTACCGATTCTAGGAGGAAAGCTGTCACACAGGTTCTGTTCCTGCTACTTTGTTTTAGTCGCTACTTGGGGGCCATTCCAGCGACAGTTTTGGATGTGCCTCCAGGCAGTTTTTGCCTGCTGAGATCTTTTTTCTGACGCCCTGAGAAGCGCTGCTGAGTTTCGGTGCCCTGCGGCAGCACAACCTGTCTCCTTGGCAGCTCAAACGCCACTGTGCTGGTTGGGCTGCTCTGTGGCATGGCTCATGGGCTCTCCGCTTGGCTCACACTCACCAGCAGGTGACTAATGCTCTAAGAGGCCCGTGGCAGCAGCCTGTAGTACACTAATTGCTTAAAGGAGCTGCTCTTCCTGAAGAAATGGTGCCTGCCTTGTCATGCGGGCTCGCTGATCATCGCCTGGCACCTCTGCGCTCGGGGCAGGAGTCCAAACAACTTGTGACAAGGCACTCTGCCATCTCAGCAGATGGACACCAGCATGAGCAGCTTAGGGACCCTGCCTGCACATCAACACAGGCATTGAGGGCAGGATTCCCAGCCAAGAATGCTGCAACTGCTGTTTATCTTCTGCTTACCAACCTGGAGTTGTTTATCTCCTCTCCCCAGCCCAGAGTTCAGGGAATATGTCATTGCTAATTAAGACCTGGGCTGGACTCAGTTTCCAAAGCTGTGCAAAACAAGTGTCTGTCTGCCTTGAGTTGAGCCACAAGTTCTAAGAGGGGCCAAGGGAGTCATCAGGATGAAATTAGTACTGGGGCAGACCAAAAAGATACCTCAAAATGTTGTTATTTCATCAGATTGGGGAAAAAGAGTAAGGGAAGCGTGAACGGGGAAATCACTATTAATACAGGGGTGGATTTATATTTTCTCAAAAGACAAAATAAAACTTGGCATCGTAAAGGTATGCAGTACCTTTGGGATGGGAAAAAAAAGGGGAAAAAAGTGGGGACCAATATGAGGAAAAAGTCCTGATTGTAAATTGCATGAATTGACAGAATAATCTCAGAAAGGCAAGCTTAGGGGCATTTCTGTTTGGCAGTTGAAATACTGAAAGAAAAAAACTTCTTCAAAAGCAGAAGACAATAATTCACTGCTAGAAAACCCAGACCCTAAGGGATCCTTTCTCCTCCCAGATCCATGAGCCAGATAAGATTTCATTACCTGAGGTGCAGTGCTACTGCAGGTCCTGGAATGCCTCTGAAAGCCCAAACTAGCATTTCCTTCAGAGATCTTGCCCATGTACAGAAAAGACATGGAGCAGAGGAATGGGCAATATATTATTTAAACCACGACATGATGTGCTTCTGCTCATTGGAGACAACTGCAATATCAGATGGCAGGATCAAGGACACACTGAAAATATACTGGAAATTTATTAAAACTGGATTTGGATCTTGCCAGTTATCCAAGTTGCAGGCCAAATATTCATGAAATATCCTTCTTCACAATTTTAGTATCAAAACTGATTTGTAATTAAGGTAAGAAAAGAGGTCGAGCGTTTGCCTTTCTGGTAAAAACCTAAATAGAAATAGACAGAAGGAAAACAACTGAATAAAACCGCAAAACTAAAACTGAAAAGGATTCACTGCATGACACTTCATTGACTACTTGAAATACGGGAAAAACTGCCCCAAAAAGTAAAACCCTGACAAAAGAAATTCAGAAACCAGGCACAGCAAATTTCAGGGCTGATATAGTCTCATTCCAGTCATTATTCACACACTCTGAGTAGTAACAGGACCGTGCATTTTACATTCTTTTATTTCATCTTCTTTTGCTCAAACCCATGAAGCAATCTTTATCAAGCAAAGGCTGGAAGACATTATGCCTGTGTGGAAACTGGAGTACAAGAAACTCAAATGTTATTTAAAGCTTAGCAAGTCAATATATCAAGACTAATAATTTTCTATATATTGTATGTTGCTTTTATCTTGCACTGATTCTAAGAAGTTAATGTCTTTTAACGTTTTCCTCTTATATTTGAGGTGGAGAAAGAGGAAGGACAGTGAGAAAGGAAGTTTTGCCTACAAAGAAGCAATACTGAAGAATAAGCAAGAACAAGATGCAGCATGGTCCAAGACCCCTCTCTAATGATACAACTAGATCTTATATCTCACTTCAGATTGCTGTCCATCCAGAGATCTGCCAGAGGTGGGGGCACAGAGCCAGGCAGGTTGGAGAGGGGCAGGAGAGCCCAAACCTCCTCAGCCAGCAGCTGCCAGGAGGACAAGGCACACTGGAGCCTTCAGCCTGGCCCATGCCTTCCTCCAGCACGCTCAGCGTGCAGCGACAAGTGTACACTTTTCACATGATTATCGAGGAGAAAGAGGATAAAAAAGAGGTAGAGTCTTAATCGTTCTCTAATCGTTCCCTTTGCTCCTGAGAGAAGTATTTCAAGAACTCATTTGCTGTTGTGGGGGAAGGAGGGCAAGGAAGCAGCTGTTTTAGGAAACAGTAAGCGCGTTTGAAATGTGACTGTGACCTACTCTGTGCTTCACATTTTGCAGGAAAATGCTTTTATCTGTTGCAGATTCACAGCTTTTAGCCATCTCCTGAAAGAAGGGGTCTGTGACCTGTCTTTGAAATAGCTGAGCAGGAACTATTCTTCTCCTTCTAAAACACAGTTGAAAGGGGACATGATGAAAGAGCATTGAGTAAAATCTGAACCCTTGGAGCAGAACTGAAACCATCCCTCTATCCCAGAGAGCCCTACCCATGAAGCCATGTTCTGCTCTATTCCCTTCCTGGCCCAGTGAATCCTGAGTTCATTGCTACACAACAACCCAAATCCACTCCCCATGTACTCACCCCCGTGACCACGGACACCCAGAGTCGGGGCACGTGGGTCTCAACTCTCTAAGACAGGAAAGAAAGGTGAACATCATTTTTTTCCAATTACAGGCTGTGACATATAAAGGAAATGGAAGGGTGAAGCTGTCTTCCTTCTAAAGAAAAATGACACATCAAACTGCATTCTGTCCAGTCTTTCCTGTTCACAGGGCACCTCACTAGCTGGAATCACTTTTGAGATTTAATTACAGGATAATCTAATTAGTGGATCTAGGAAGTGAAGCCCATGAAACTCAATTTAAGAATTCACTGTTCCTTTAGCTTGGTATCTAGACAAGGTTGAGTAAGTCTGAACTCTGGACGAAGAGGGAAGAGAAAGGAACTGAAAGATAATCATTTGTAGCTACTCTCCAAAAGCCAACAGCAGCCAAAGGGCCAGCATCCAGATCCTGACATGTAGAAGGAAAAGCATAAGTTCAGAGCATATTTAGGCTCACCAAAAAAACCCAACTAACCAAAAAACCCCGCCCTGAAATAAGGAAACTATATAATAAAAATGTCATAAGCAGTACAGTTTTTTAGGTTTCTTATTAAATAAGTGTGGTCCAGCAAAGCAAGGATCTGAAGTGTGGGGTCACTAGTGAATACATTAAGTAAATTCTTGGTTCAAAATTCCGTTGGGAACAATACTCATTAGGTGCTGCCCCCTACTGTTGATAGTTATGAAATATCTTAATAGAGGAACAAGCTATTAAATATTTCATCTGAATAATATCTACCTGCTGTCTCAAGGTCTACAGAAACAGGCAGGAGACTTTCCCATGATAAATTTATCTCTCTGAAAAGGAAGTACTGCTACAGATTTTTGGCTGAATTTTTTTTCCCACTTGTCTTTTTTGCGTTTTCATTCCATATGCTCTGGAAGCATTTGCTGCCAGAAAGGAAAAATGTATTATTTACTGAACCAAAGCAAAGGTTCATGTAATTTTATGTCCTGTTCTTGGTGGTAGTCAATATGAGTTACCTGACACAGAAAAGGACAGAAGAGGTACAAGGAATTCTGAATAAAAATTCGGAATAGCAGGGTCAATAAGAAAATACTGGCTTAAGCTCAGGATTAATACCTCCTGAAATATAATGATTTATAACCATTCAAATAGTCTATCCCATTAATATTTGTCAGGTTTTCCAATTTTAGTTCTGGTAATTGGATAATACTGAACCATTTCAGCTCATATATTTCTAAACAATATTTCACTCCTGTACTGCTTTATGCCAGTTCACTAACACCAGTTAAACCAATTGAGAAGCAGTCTGCTCTCCATCTGCTACCAACAAATGTGATCTAATGCATTAATTAGGTGCCCAGCTTTGATAAGTTTTTTTAAAATAGTGCTAGAGAACTGTTACCACCATTTTTCCAGCTAAATTGATTTCGCCTCACGGTCTGGTCTAATATCCCAAACTGCAAGACATTCATTAGTTTTCTGTTTTACAACTGTCTGTCTAATTTGGTTAAGATTTCTGAAGTCAGATGCAAGCCCCTCATACTGCCTCCATTTCTCTTGGTGGCTTTGCTCAGATAATTTCCCTATGACCACGTTTCCTGAAGCAGAAATGAGGCATGGATTTGTAATGCAGGCAGTAGCCCTTCATACTGGCCTTGATCAGGTATTTTGTCAAATGGGTTTGGATGAGATGCATAGGTGGATGAATATTTTATGGTTCTGCATCTGAGCTCTCCAGCAGAAGCAGTTCATCAGTTTAACTTTTACTTTTCAGCAGAAAGAGCAGGATGAAATGTCATAAGGCTGCACTGGATTGTGTGTGAGGTTTCTGACCTAATTCAGTTTCATTTTCCCTTCTTCTCCCCTCTCCCTCCAGTAAACTCAATATTAGACTTGCATAACTCTGCTCAAAATTATAAATGCCTCTTCTATGAAGCACTATGAAAAGTCATTGCATCCCAAGCTTTACAAAGAGATGCTAAAACCCATCTTTCATTAAAAGTGCCTTAGGTGCTGAGTGAATCTACAAAGGCAAACTCAGAGCCACGTACATTGCATGTACGGGGAATGAGATTATATAAAGTTTGTGTCTGACAATCTGCCACTTAAATGGAACATTAATGTAATAGAAAGCATCTATTTCTACCAGCAAGGCCACCATCATAAACTGTACAGAGAAATCTCTCACTGTTAATAGCATTTCACAGGAATCACCACAGACAGCACAGGAAGTATATCCACTGTAGCAACACTCAGCAATATCCAAAGGATAGTCCTTTCTCTTCAAGGAATTGAATGCAAAATTAGACAGGGCATCATTTAAAAGGTCAGCACTTGAATTTTATTCTAGATCTCAGATCCTAAAAATAAGAGGGTAGGATACTAATTTGATCCATATTTTCCATTTTATCTACAAAAATTTGAGAAGTCACCAACACTTAAATCTGGTACTAAGAATATATGGAAGGAAGAAATGTTCCCAGGCATGGAGAGGGGTTTCCCCCCCCTTACATTAATGATATGGAAATTGAGTTACACTTAATGGATTAAGATGTGCGAATCAAATTGAAGTTTCTAAGCCAAATCCTTAACTGGGGTAACTCAGATGTGGTTCAGACTTAAATAACACCAAATTAGCAATATGAACTCCCAGGGAGTAAAAACAATCACAGTGAGAAGGAAGAAATTACTTAGGTATGACATTTCCTGGCTAAACAAAACACCAGGTTTCAGTTATTTTAGAAATAGCAAGGCTTCAAGCAGCAGTTAGCAAGACACTTGTGAAAATGACAGCATTTGCTATTCTCCTCTTGTTTGAAAGAGACTTTTTGTCACTATGTTTTGTGTCTTATTCTATCACTTCAAACCCCAACCTGAAAAATGTGTGCTCTCTATAGGGTTTCATTTGGACTTCATTAAGGAATGCTGGATAAAGGCTTTTCTGGCCCCCTTGAGGTTGGAATTCCTGCCTATAGTCCTGTCTCCATATTTTAGTACAAGTCTGTGGACACTTCCTACTTAAAAACTCCTGTTGCATGACACACTGACATTCCCCTTCATTTCTCACAGATAGCAGCTAACAATATATCCTGAGTCTATTTCAACCTAATGCAAGAGACTATAGGCAATCTCCACAAAGTCATCAGAATATTTATTGAGGAACTAGAAAATACAGATCAAAAATCTTAACCACATAATAAAACTTATCACACCTTGCAGCAGGACAGCGTCCCACTGAAACAGCAAGACAAGTTGTTCTCAATCTTCCCTTGTGAACTTCTTCTTTGCATAAAATATTTAGAAACCTTGGCATTAGGTTGAGATGGATCCTTGGAATTCAAAAATTAATCTAAGTCCTGGAGGCAATTAACATTTGTTTCTCCAAGGTAGCAAGAAGCTGCGGAGGGCCACCAGAGCCAGGGAGCTCCCCAAAGGCACTGACCTCAGGGCTGTCCCCTCTGCAGCTTTTCCCCACCTCCAGGAGGTTTTGCCGTTTCTGCATGCTGAATTACAAAGCCATTTTTAGGCAAATATAAGATGCAAGGATTGGGTGACAGAATTCAGAGCCTTTTCTCTGTGTTGTGGACTCATCTAGCCCTCTTGGCATGCAAAGTTAGGAATTATGTAGGTTAGCACTGCAGCACCAGAAATCCCCCTGGCAATCCACCCTCAATGCCTCAGTCCGTGTTGTCTGAAGAAGGACCAGGGTCAGGTTATTGTACAGAACAAAGCATAAGAAAAACAATCTCTTTCCTTTTTTTGCCACATAAATCACCGCTGCCTGAGTCAAGAAGTAAATTGTGCTCTCTAATTGCAGGTTGTCAGACACGAGTACGCTGCCCAGGTCAGGGTAACGAGGAGTGCTAGTGACTAACTCATCTCCCATCTGAAAACATGACTTACTGTCTCCTTTTTCTGACTTTGAGAAGACTGCAAAGCTCGTGTGTTATTAATATGGCACGCTGTTTCAGAAGGACATATTTTTCCAGAATATTTCTAGATCAGATTTTGAGAAAACCATAAATCCACATCAGAAAATACCTGGAAAAACAGCTGAGGTTTGTTTGTACAAAATGCCTTTGAGAAATGCTTCACAGAATATGCAGCAAATTTTTTGGGGCCAAAAATAAATCTAATCTAATAAAAAACAATTCATTGGAACTTCCTGGAGGAAAAAGACAGGCAGCTGGTCCACTTATGTGACATCTTTACTCTTTCTAGGAATTTCAGCAGTATGGATGTAAGGTAGAGATGCTGAGACTCCAAAGCCAGAGTGCTTGAAAAAGCCATTTATAATAAAATATTAATAAGCACATTGGTTACTTAGAAACCTAAATTCCCATTTTGAAAGTGAAGTAAGCACTGACAAGCTCAACTGTTTAAAAATGTGACTCAACACCAATAATGCCCCAATTCTCATACACATATCCAATGTGAATTAAGCTTTTTATTTTTTAAGGTACAGAATTATTGCAAATGGCAACTCCTTTTTTTTCAAGCAAATAAAGAGACTATGTATACCATCCTGAGAATCTTTCTGTCTGAATCCAAAATTATTCCATCTAGAAGTTGGTTAACAGTTTTTTTTTGTCAATCTGCCAATTTGAGATGGAAGATGGCTTCCACAGCTGTGTGCAGCTCATAGTGGACTTCTCAAAGAAATAAATCTAATCTAATGAAAACTCAACTGCTTACGGTGGAAACCTTTATATGAAGAAATATTTTTAGGCCAATATTTTAAATAGTTATTTCCACCAGAAGGGATTACCAGGGTTACCCCTGCTGCCAGCTAAGGGGGCTGCAAGGGAAACTGTGGCCCCAAACCTGTATTTCCTTCCCTTGCTGTCCTGGGTTAGAAAAGGTGCAGTTTGCAGGTTCCTCAGCCTCAGCATGGAGCTCCCTCTTGGGGACTTGCCTTTCAATTTTGCTTTTTCCTTGCATCCAGAAATACCTTCAGTGCCTTAATGTGTCAAAAGGACTTTGCATCAAATAAATATTTTTTTTTAAATACCCAGACATTTTCTAACAATTCAGCAATCTGAATTGGAGACGATTATTTATTTGAGCACAGATTTTCCTTTCTCTTAATTTTTGCACAATGCTTTGCACAATAGGAGCCTAATTAAATTAATGGCCCTCTACCTCTGAAGTCTGTAAGAGGCTTGGGCATCTCCATCTGTGCCAAGTCTGTAGGAACATGTTATTCTAACATAAAAAATCAATACCCTAAAGCACATTTAAGGATCTAGCAGATCTCCAAGGCCCTTCTCAAGACAATGACAGAAATACACTGACTCACACAAACCAGTCTGGTTCCGTGAATTCTCATTTTCTTTCCAGACAGGAGCTGATGCCTTGTCTAGAGGAACTGCACTCATCTAACCTACACATACATTTATCACACATACACTGTGATAAACTAATACCAGCACTCTGGTATAGATGTATGTAGTGATACAGTCATTAGTGACCTGAATTTGGAAGATGGAAATGTAGGATACAGTGTTTGCAAACATTCAACTGGATCACCCACAGCACTAAGTAACTTGAGGGGGAAAAGCCCCCAGAGTATGGGAATTTACACTTCTAAATAAATGTTGTCGAAGAATACTCCTGAGAGCTAGCAAGGGGGAAAAAGGAATGGTTGTCAATAGCATATTTTAAATCAATAAGCTGTTGCAGTATTGGAACTGGATGATGTTTGTGCCTTTTCTGACAATTAAGTGCTTGCTGTCCCTGATGGGAGTCTGTAATCTTTGCTGTTGCAATATTTCAGGCTGCCGATGAAACAGCCTGAGGAAGCCTGGACATACTTCTTTGAAATACACAGCAGGACTTCTGAAAACTGAGCCAGCAAAACTTAGAGAGAACTCTCCTACGGAACCAAAACCAAGAGAAAACTCTGTGCATTACAAGGGCAAATGTATTTTGACATCTGGGAAATGCACAGACAGGATTTGAAACGGAGGGTGCAAAAAATAATCAAGTACAGACAAGACTGCAGACACACATATGGTTCCCTCAAATAAAAGCATTCGTCCTTTATCCTTTTATTCCCCTGATGTGTATCAAGCTTTGCCACGGTCTGCATTAGCAGATACAGACATTCCATTAATTACATTAATTGATTTGCGGGATCTGTATCTCCGCGGGCGGACAGCGCCCCCTGCGGGCTCGGCTCTCACGGCGCTCAGAGTTAAACAGCAATAAACTCACCCAGGCGATTTCGGTGTTTTCCCTTTTACACTGTGCTGGTTTCGGCTGGGACAGACTGGATTTTCCTCCTGGCAGCTGTAGAGGGCTATGGTTTGGGGTTCGGTATGAGGGCAATGCTAATAACACCCCGCTGATGTGATCGCTGCTAAGCAGGGCTTAGCCTAAGTCAAGGAGTTCTCAGTGTCCCTTCACCAGCAGCCAGGAGGGAGCAGGGCCAGCACAGCTGACCCCAAGCAGCCAAGGGGACATTTCACACCGTGAGCACGCCATAAACCGGGCAGCGACCCGGGAGTGGGGCTGGCTGTGCTCTGGGGATGGGTTTGGCACCCATCAGCAGGTGATGAGTAACGCATCGCTTGTCTCTCTCGGGTTTTCTCTCTCTCTCTTCCCATCCCTCTTTAATCACTATCTTTATTATTATTACATTTTACATTATATATGACTTTGTTTCATTTATTACAGTGAACCCACCGGTTTCCTTGCTTTTTCCCTAATCCTGCCCATCCAAAGGGGTTTGGGGTGAGGAGTGAGTGAGAGCTCTGTGGTCCTTTGTTGCCCACTGGAATTAAACCATGCCACCTCTGTGAGGTTTCCTGTGTCTGTCCTACACTCCCAGGATCTTCCAGGTGGGATCTTTTGTCCCCATTTCATCACCCTCATCATAAAAAAACCTGCACTATTTCTAGGCTGCCCTGGTGTCCAACCAAACCCAAAAATGAACATGTCATAATCAGAAGTTTTTAGCACTTGTTATCTCATCCACAAATTTGTATTGAAAACATTTTAGTAGTCACACACAAAGCTGTCAGTTTGTGCCCACTACAGATAGAAATTTTTTAACAAATTAACAAATAGAAGCATGATTATAGGGTGTAACTGTGCAGTTGGAACTTCAGAAATAGTCCCTTAATTAGTTTATTTAGGATGATATCAAGCACCTAAGAAATAATACAGTAAAACAAATATTTAACTCACTGGAAGGTTTTAATTTTGGCGGGTCTGCTTTCTCATATTATAAAAAGAACACAACAAATTTCCCAAAATGTTTAATGTCAGTACTTGCAGCTCTCCTTTCACAACAGCAGGAGAAAAAAAAAATTGTCTAATGCTCAAAAATTACATCTGTGAAAAAATATCTGTGCTAACAAGAACTAAAAGAACATCTAGTATAATTTATTCACAGAAATGTCCTTAATAGACTAAATTTGTATCATAAAATCTTTCTCTAGCCACTTTATGTAATAAAGAAAACAACATTATTGATACTGGTGTTAAAGCAGTTTTGTGCAGTAAATCAGCCTCATGCCATGCTCAGCAGATGGACACATTTCTGCTGCATGTAGGGACTCTATCCATCGGAGAACATCTTATCAGAACATTCATCCATGCCATCACATTTTCATTTCACAGCATCACTATCAGCAGGTAGATCTAAAAGGCTGAGGAAGCAGTCAGATCACCAGAACACTCTTTTGTTACACAGCCTATCTCAGAGAACCCTTGCCACGGATTTCAAACTGCTGCTGCAGGCAGAGAGTGAATTCAAGTTGAAGTCGCCCTCCCAGAACGGCATTTGGAACATGACTAGAGGAGGCACATAGTAGAATCAACCAAATTAACATTTTCAGCATTATTGACACTACAAGATTTATTACTCCCTGTTCAATTTAAAAGGATTCCCTGGGGAAATTTTTAAGGGACGATTACTTTATTGGTTGTTATTGAGTAGAACCATCTGACAGCTCGTGGGGAATGTCTGAATAACAAAAGCCTTGATGGAAAGAGATCAAGAGACCCCTGGTGACTGATCCGCGTGGCATTGATTTGATTTTAGCATGATGCATTTAGCTTCCATTGTTAAAAGGACGCAGCAGATTCATTTACAGAATGAACGGTAACTGGAGGGCTGTGACACAACCTGGAGCCCCGCACTGCACACAGGAAGCCATCAATTCCTGCAAGATTACTGTGTGCAGCTGGATTGCTCTGGGAAGGGCTGAGCCCCACAACTTCTACACTCGATACAGAAGCACTGCACTAATATATCACAGCGGCTGTGAGGTGAGGGGAGAAGGAAAGATGAAAAGGAAGATTTCTATCACCCCTAAGGTCACAAAGAACCTTCTTCCAGCTCAAAGAAACCAAGGAACATTCTTGTATAAGCAGGATGTGGAAACAATAGAAGCATTCTGGCAAATCTAAAGACAGGGTGAATTAGAGTCAGGACGTTATGCAATCTAAGAGGGAGTCTTGGTACTAAAATACAAAACACAACGCTGGCTAGCAAGTAACAAAACACAAGGTTAAGCACTGATAAGACTGAATCTATTTTTTTACTGAGAAAAACAGCGAGAGGCTAGGACAATGGGGACAGGAAAGTTTAATAAACTAACCCAGGCACCAGAGCATTTATAGAGCTGTGTACACACATCAGCTTCCTTGGATATGCCGATGAACAGACATTTCAGAAAAGCAAAAGTGCATCAAGTTTTACAGGATCACCTCAGCAGCAGCATTTGCTAATTGCCACAACTCCTAAATCCTTAATTTAGATGTCGTCAGCATTCAAAAGGTGCATTGCTGCTGACAAAATGACTTTTCCAAAGAAAGTGCTGCTGAATATTCCTGTTACACCAAGAAACAGGTAATGGGGGGACATTATGTACTCAGAGGTGCTTGCAATCAACTTAGCTGAAGCTTAAACTAAAAGCTGAAGATTTTTAATTTTTTAGGACTTAAATATAAATAAAAATCTAAATAGAAGCCTCAAAAAGTCAGAGTTAATTCAGATGAAACTCTCTCTGGTGGCAGGGCAGCAGCTCTACGTATTCTAGACTGAGAACTGCACTAAGATACTTCTCTACGATGGTTCAAACAATTCCCTCTTCTTGTCTGTTTGTTTTCCACTCCCCAGTTCCCTGACAAACGTGCAGTCGTGGCAACCTCATTGATCATCTCTACATTCCAACCTGTAATCACTAAAACTCTAATATATTACCATGTGAAGGAAGCAAAGAGTTTTTATTCATTCTGTAATCATTTCAGGACATATAAAATCTGAATTGTTGAATTCTGGATTTCACCTGTGGCTTAAGGTGAATTGATCATTAATCCCACATCTCTGCTACACAGTGGGCTTTGGCAGAAAATTATGCCAGGCAAATATTCAGATTATACAAACCAAAGGAAGACTGAAATATCTTTCTCCAAGCATGCAAAGGTTATTCAGCAGGAAGAGCATTTGTGTCACTGCTTTTTGACTCATCCACACTTTGCTGTGCACAGCTGCTGTAATTATACTTATCCCTCTCTGTGTTCCATATGCTAATGTAATTTTTGGTAGTGCACTGTAGTCATCCATAATTCACTCCTGCCACTCTAACAGAAACCTTTATGCCTGTGGGGCTGAAAAGCACAGTTGGTTTTTGAGTATACCAGATGAATACCCAAACCAGTGGATTAGAGTCACTTTCCTTAATCTTGACCCTGTTAACAAGTCTGTACAACAAAAACTCATTTAATAGCAAGAGATTCCATGGGGCAGGAGATCTTCTCAAACAATAGCTCTTCCTCCTCCTTTCTGCTGCTCTGGCCCTTGTCTGTTGCCAGGTTAATATCCTTGTCATTGCCTTACATAATTAACCTAGTGCCAATTCTCAGCATATAAGCAATCATTTTTATAGAACAACAACAAAAAATATCTCTAGAATAGTAAACTTCTTACTAAAAGAATCAACCTCAGTGGATTAACATTAGCTCTTGAAAATAAAGTTGAGCTCTCAGTTTGAATGACATGTCTGTTATTCCAGGTCTGAATCCAAAAAAGTCAGTGACTGTGAACTAAATTATGGGTAAAACACGCACAAAAAAGATTTTTTGGGTGTTCCCCAAATGGGAGCTTTGTGCATCTTTCTAACTAGTCTGTTAGACTAGGAAGGTGATGAACAAATTCAGAGCCAGAATCAGCCCACTGCACTAGCAAACCTTGAGACTGTGGCTTCTTCAGTAATCCACAGAAGAGCATGAAGGAAAATATGATCACTGACTCCTTGTGCAACTGACTGGTTTTAAAAGCCCAGCCAAAAGATGCTGTCTGTTTCACTCGAGCTCATTTCTTGATCCAGGCACAGTTTAAAAGCCCAGCTATGTCTCTGAGAAGCTGTATATGATTGTGCTGGAGAACAGGGAGAAAACTGCAGCATTCCTCAGACAGGGCCTGGGACAGGGATCAGCTGGGGACTGGGGAAAGGCTGGGGACCACACACTCACTGTACCTCTCACAGCCTGCAGAAATTGTGAACATGAGAAGGAAACTGAAGGGCTGCAGCAACCAAGAGCTTCCACTCCTCAGTTTTATTAGAACTAGAAACAAGAGTGTGCTGGGTCTGACACCATCCACTATCTCATTTCCCTCCTCTGCTGCCTTCCAGCATGTATCAGCATTTCATCATCCACCAGGGTACAGGCCAGCACAGGCCAGACAACAGCTCCCTGAAGCACTCAGCTGTGTGAGGAGATGGTATCAGCCATGCACAGCCCCAAAAAGCTGTGGGAAAACCTGTGTGTTTGGGTAGGGTTGGTTATTGCAGAAATGTCTTAGTCACCTTCCTTTTTCCTATGACCATCCAACAGGCTTCCCTGAGACAGACAGCCCTCTTGCTCTTAGAAGTGCTATTTTTCTCCTTGTCTCTAATCTCCACAGAAAATTGCACTTTTTTCCCTGGGCCATCTAACTTCAGTAATTCTGATTAAAGTGTTACCTGTAAACCAGTGCCTGTAACTCTGTAAGATAAAAGGCCTTTGCAGCCTGATCTCTGCTTTTGCATGGGACAAGGAGAACGGGCAAAAAATGTCAAAATTGGAAGCTGCACGAGGTTTAAAGGAGGAAAACCTTCAGCCAAGGCATTGGAGCTAAACTGCAGAGTCTACTTAAGACGACACGCTGAAAAGAGATATGGAGCTTAATAATTTTATATCCAAGAGGCCAACATGGAAAGGATGCTTCCTTCTTTTCTGTTGTTTCTAGGAGTGCTACGTATATGCACTGCAATGAATGGGAGCTTTGAAAACCAAATATAGGTCCAGCAAATGTACAGAATTTAACCATCATTTATAACAGCAAATGTGAAATGTTTTCTCAAAGCTCATATGATAACCATTGCTATAACTATCATCTCCCCATGGAGAATGTTATAAAGAGCAGAGAAAAACAGGCTCACTCAATACCATCCTTATGAATAGACAATCACTTGGACCAGTATGTCTATTATTATCACCAGCCTGCCAGCTGCACAAGCTGTGCTGGAATATTGCAAGAGGTAACTTACTAACATGCATATGGAGGGGTTTACCTTTTTCTAGAATTTTTTACAAAAAAGCTGATCTCTATAATACATTCTGTAATGAAAGATGCAATCAAGGACAGTTTAAAATGGGCATTTATGAGAGATGTACAAGTCATTAAAAGCTACGTACAAGAAATTGTGGTTAACAAAAATTTACTTGTGGTGACAGAATCTTTGTGTGTATCTCATATGTAACTGTAGGTGTTTCCTTCTCTTGTACTTTTATGGAATCTTTATCACTCAGTTCTGCTTTACTGTCTAAGGTATTAATGCATACTGAACTGAATTGAGCTGATTTTGTTAATATTTTTGCTAGAGCTACTGAGAACTCTCCATCATTTCAGTGCTCTGGTTTCACACTTTGGACTCAGTGACTCACTCTACAATCCTCTGTGTTAAAAAATAAAGTCATTTGACTTTATCTGAACTAGTAATCACGTTGGGATAATCAACAGACAACAGATAAAAACCAAAATGAAGCATTAGGTGCCAGCATCCCTTATTGTCACAGGAGAAAAGACTATCACCACCAGAGGACACTAAACCCTGAGAAACCGCATTGACTATAAAAGGACAAACCAAAACACGGATGTAATCACCAGAACGGCACAGGAATTTAGTAAGATGATGCAATTTCTTATCTTAACATTGCAATTTTAGAGCCAGAACTGATGGAGCGGCCTTTTCCCAACCCCACCCTATGCGGTAATCTTTTCTGTGAGTGCACCGAGATCAGCACACAACCCACCACAATTAAACACTGAACTTCACTCGCACTGTTTAGGAGCACTTTAGCAAAACCGGTGGAACTGTGTCCACGGTGACACGATGAGAGCCAAGTATCAAGCCTCACACCTCGTCAGTGAGCAGATTTTGTACATATTCAACCATCCTCAAGAATCTCTCTGCCAGCAAGAAAGAGGTTAATGCTCTCAGCTCCCCAAAACACATCAAAGGGATTTTTCTTGTAGGGTTTTTTGTTTGTTTGGGGAGTTTTGTTTGTTTGCTATTTGTTGGAGGGTGGCTTTTTTTTTTCTTGTTTAGTTTAGTTTAGTTTTGGTTTTGTTGGAGTTGTTTGGGTTTTTTTGTTGTTTTGGTTTTGGGGGGATTGGTTTGTTTTCGGTTTGGGGGGTTTGATTTTTTTGGGGGG
>VXBB01024669.1:0-19831 GCA_013399915.1 Illadopsis cleaveri | reverse complement strand
CCAGGTGCCCCTCGGCTCCCAGAAGCTGCGGCAGGGTATGTGTCAGCACTGGATGGGTGTCAGGGCTCTGCTTTTCTGCTCTAGCCGTGTTACAGTTTCCACTTCATGCCGGCGTGGTATGTTATTACTTGTAATAAATGTGGCTGTGTTCGGGTTTTGTAAAATAACGTGGCACAAGTGTGTGTTTATCAGCACTTCACCTGGCAACGTGAATCAACAGTCAGATGTGGGAGAGCGTGTTGATGTTTTCAGAGTGAGGCTGTATAGGGTTTTTTAAAAAAAGGGAAAATGCTGACCTAGAAAAATTTGGTTTTGTGGGAATAATGTTTTGCCATCAGTCCTAGAACTGCACATCCTAAAGCAGCAAAGAACCACTAAGTCCCTGTGTTGGCTTCTCGGGTTATCTGTTGCACTTGACTACCCTGTCTCTTTCAGGAAAACATGCATAGTAAACACCTTGAATGTTTACTAGTGGCAAGCCACGGTTTTCAAAATATTTGCCAGTTTTGTTTCAAGGAGGAAGTGACAAATGGCAATGTTGACGGTGATATTAACCAAAAGAGGCTATTTAGTGATAGCCAGCAGGGGTGTGCAGGGAGGCAGGGTCTGCAGCAAGTGTCAGAGGAAGGTTTGCCCTGCCTGGGCAGGGAAAGGTGCCCGGGCTGAGCTGCTCTCTCCATGGGCTGTTCTTCCAAAGTACCTCGAGACTAAAAAAATATTTGCAGGCCACACAAAGTATTCCCATTTAGGGAATGATTCTGTGGAGTCAGATTTGTAAACTTCATTCCATGGCATTCAGTTTTCCCATGAGCCTTGTGGGGTTTTTATAGTCATAAATAATGAATGTAAGGAGATTTGAGGGGTTTCAGTGTCCAAGGATGGTTAAGGAGGATTTGCTATACAGTAGAGCATAACTCTCCATGCAAAATCATGTTCTAATTCTGTTCAGTTTTGTGAATTAACCACTTTTCTAGAAACAAATTCAACATGGGGTGAAGTGAGTAGGCTTTTTAAAGTTTATGTTAAATCGTTGCCCAAAAGTCTCCCAAGGTTAGAAAACACCCCAAAAACTTCCTTAAATTATTGTTTAGAAAAGTTAACAGTATACATACACTGCCAGCAGGACTTCTGATAGATCTAAATGTATGCATTTGTCTAATGTGTACAGGCAGGGCCTGTGAGAGTCAATAGGAACAAGGCAGGACAGAAAACACCTGCTACTTCTTTTCTGTAAAGACATGTTTGTATTTGGATAGTGTGTGTATGTGTGTTTAATTCAGGTTTACTACTGCTTTGCATTAAACTTGCATGCTGGGGAACAGATTATGGGGATGCAAAACCATCTACCAGCAGCAGGAAGTTTAACTTGCCTGTTGAGAGCCTGTGTGCCAAAAGTTTCACCTTGAGGGAAGCCTCCTGCTGAATTACATCTGTGTGAGGTAAAAAATTCCATTTTTGTGCATGTGGTTTTGCTTTCTGTTGGAAGGTGTGTGTCATTTACCCCAAATACTAAAGTCTAAGAAAACTGAAGTTGCAAAATGGGATGTTTTCCCCAGCATGTTAGTGCTGCAGTAGCTGTGTTGTGGGATATATCCCAAGCCTGCCAGTTTTCTGGAAGCTTGCTCTTGGCTCCATGCCCATGATTTAAAGTATGCTGCCTTCATACACACAGCTCCTCTTCCAGAACTTCCAGGAGCCTGGTTTGTGCTCAGAACGCTTTGAGTGGTTTAAATTCAAATGCTTACTTAGGTTAGTTGTCATCTTGCTTGTTTCCCCCTGAGAAAGGTGGGAAAACACCAGGGAAAGCAAAGTGTCAGTGCCAGTGTGTTGGCATCTTGCAGTACCTCAGCATTCAGGGCCCAATCCTGCCCTGCTTTGTTATGATTTAATAAAATGATTCTGCATTTATCTGATCAGAACTTACAGCAGTCACATGAAATGCAGGCCTCTGTTCAGAACTACGTCTGTCTCTAATTACTGTCGCCATGTATGCAGTAATTTCTGATCTATTTGTGGAAATGTTCAATGGGATATCGTGTTCCCACAGGCCAAAACCAAAGGGTTTGTTAGGAGGAACGCTGTTTGAAAGTTTATTCCTGGGTAATGAAATGAAAGCTCCAGGAAATTTAGATGTGGTTCATAATATATGAAAGGCAGGGGAGAGAATACTCCCTTAGCCCAGGCAGTGTCTGGTTTGTGAGTGGAATTTCTTTCCTGGCTGCCCTGCGTCACTGCGGGGGCACAGTGTAAATACAGGCTGGTTAATGGGAGTTAAACCTCTTTGGAACAGAAAACTCCTGCTTGTAGTAGGAAAACCTGCTTTTGGGAACTCCTCCCAACAACCTGTGTCCTGTCACTGTATGGCTGTGGTGCTTTCAGTGTGAAAATGGAAATGTCAGGCTCATTCCACTGCAGCTAAGTGTGCATTTTTCTCCAAAGGTTGTATCAGTCTAAAAAAGAAACCTGCTCTTGGACAGCATTTTCATTTTAGGTGAGAACCCTGCAAATGAGATTAAACTCAATGTCTGCAGTTCAGTGAGTAGCAAAGGAAGGATTAAGTCCCCTGCATGCCATTTAAATCCAGGGGCAATTATGTGGGATAATCAGGCCACATTTTGGGAGGCTGGGAAATGCAGCTGGATTGATAGAATCATTAAGGTTGAAAAATACCTCCAGGAGCCTTCAGGTGCAGAAGTGAGTGATGGTCCTGCCATCACAGGTGAAAGCATTTCAGTCTCTTTGTAACAAGGGGCCTACAGCTTCAGCTTCTCCCTCAGAAAATGAATGAAAATGCTCTGCAGCTGTGTCTCCCTCACAACAATTCCTGGAGGAATGATTTGGCTCAGCTGGGGGCAAAGGTTCTGGACTGTGAATGCCAGAAAAACACCAGGAAAGCCAGCAGCATCTCTCCTGGGGTAAGGCAGAGTGATGTTCTCTCAGTGATTCCCTCTCCATCGGTTTGCTGCCGAGGCACTGCCTGCTGTGCTGAGGTGTTCCCTGCAGAAATGAACTGATAACTGGGTTATAAAATGCAAGTGCACTGTAACCTGTATGTACAAAGACTTTATAATTACTGTGATACAAAGAAACACTAAGATAAGATAAAAGGGCACTGATGAAAATATCCTATTAAAATCATGCTTGAGAACTGTTGGCATATAATTTGTAAAAAAATCCCCAAACAACTAACAAAGGAGGCCACCAAGAAACCAAATCCCCCTGTCTGCATATTTATTATCTTTAAATCAGTGAGCTGCATTTGCACATGGAGGGATGACAAATAGTCATCCAACCTAAACATGTCATCAGGAAGGTACAGGTGATGTGAAAATGTGATCAGCTGTGAAGAGTTAAGGTAATAATGCACTGAACTTTTGAACTAGTTTTTATTGTGGTTTGGGGACTGAACCAAAGAGCCATGTAATTACCAGGCTGTATTTTCTTATCTAGCAGCAATTTTATTGTGTTTGGTGATAGCTTTCCACGTGCATATGGTTGTAAAGGCAGAAAGGGGAAGGAAGGTGCTTGTGTTGTATTGCCAGGCATAGTTCTTGCAGTTATAACATAGTTATGGAGGGATTTACAGTTATTTGCTCTGTGCTAAAGCTGAATAATGTGTCAGGAATTATTTATAGATTAAACATGGTGTGTATAATTACAGATTGTGTATTTTGTTGTAACAGCTGTAACTTTTTGTGTTAAACACTGTGTGTGGGAGGAGCTGAGTCTATTGGGATCTGTTTACTTGAATTTTGCTATATAGATGTGTGTTTTTCATTGAAACCTAAAGCTGTGGTGTTCATACCTTTGCTCCCCAGTGGCTCTCAGTGAGGACCAGTAGATGTGGTGAAGTTCCAAACAGGTTTTTCTAGGAAGTGTGTGTATCTTTGCATGAAGGACAGTCTTCTGACTGGAAATCCCAAGGGATTCTGGTTTCTTTGCTAGGCTCCCAAGGGTAAATGTGAAATTTGAGGCCTTTGGCACAGTAGCAGAGCCCCAGTAAACCATGTGGGTAGGGCTCATGTGCAGATGGCTGTCCCTTCATTTTCTGGGCTAGCCCTAAATTAGAAAGGGCCCTGTGGTTTGTTATTCAAAGGAGTTGTCTTAACTGTTGGGTAGGAAATCAGGATGTCTGTGTTTGCACAATGTATGGTGTGCTAGAAATACACCATGCCAACAAGTAATGGCTAGCAGATGTGGTTCTCAGGCCACTTGCTTCTTCAAACCACTTTGCCTACTTCAGTTCTGTTAATTGGCTGGTGCTTCCATCCAGTTTAGGCAATGGAAGCCATGGCCCATTGCCCTGATCATTTTCTTGATGGATAGGAACAGTTTCTCTTTGGGATCAGTATAGGAATTCCAAAGTTGTTCCATCATTTTTAAAGTAATTCGGACAAAAATGCCAGTTCTTGCAATTCTTGTGAAACTTGCATATCTTGCATTTGTTTATAAAATGTCTTTCTATACAGGTATATATATTTATGTTGTGCAATGTGAGAAAATTAAGTATCTGGTGAATGCAGTAGCAAAATTTTCAAGGATGCATTTCATTGGAAGCATAACCAAAAAAGTATTGAGTGAGGTAGAGCATAAAGGCCCAGAAGGAACAAAAATCTGCAGATTTAACTGGCCATCTGAAATTAAATCTGTGCATAACATGAAACTGAGGAATACCACCAGAGGACAGTAAATTCGAGGTGTTTTCTTTTAAAGGTATATTACTATATTTGCATCATTGATCTGGTATTTCTACCACCCTGTTCTGCTGAGATTTATTTGGCATTCCAACCCCTCTTACTTGCATGCTTTTAAATGCTGTGCAGTGTAAAAACACCTGACTTTATCCAACTATTCCTAGTCTGAGCTTTCTTTTTGAGCTACATTTGACCCTGTTAATCAGTTTGTGTGTCATTCTGCAGAGCAGTGATCCCTGGAAGGGCTGAGTGCTCACACCATGCTTTGAGTCTTGCCTGTGCTGGTGCATAAAATACAGAGATGGTTGTTGCCTGAATTGCATTAAAATGCCATTCAAGTTGTACGTTACAACACTGTGCTTGTGGGATATTGTGCTAAACACAGATTTGCTCAACTTCTCTTTTTTATTTCATGTATTCCCTTTTTTGCTGTCTGGGTGGCTTTTAATCAGAAAGGGAGGTGGTTTTGTGGTTCTCTAAAGAGGAGGCAGCTCAGGGTAAACGTCCTGTTCTGGTTTAAAATACCCAGTTACTATACTAGAGATTAGGACTAGGACTGCATGGCTTTTCCAAATGCTAAATGAGACTTTCTTACTGCTAGGAACAGGGTTCCAAATATTTATGCTGATGTAAAAAGAGTTCTTTTTCTTTTACTTCTGATGTGTTGATAAATACCTGTTCTCTGGAAGTAGTTGTCTAATACTAAAACACATGAAGAAAATTAATATGTCAGTGAAGCAGCCTATACTTGAGTGCAATCTTCTTCTTTTTAAGGGACTAATAAAATTCTTTTAAAACATTCCCAACAGATTTTCTTGGACTCACTGAGAATGTTTTCATTGTTAAATAGTTTCAAATTTTCAGAAGCATCTCTGTGTGTGCACCAATCACCACTTCAGGCATCATCTTAGATGGAGCCTTTGGCTCAGCAGCACAGCTGTTCCTCTTCAGACAATGCCAGCTGGGGCAACAACCTTATTTTGCTTTCTGGGAAGTCAGCTGGGTGGGTCTCAGCTCCCCGTGGCAGCTCCATCCAGTGCTGGAGGATATGATCAGTGTGTGCATGAGTTTAGTTGAGAAGTCACTGTAAAGCTGCTTTCCTTAGATGTGGGAGCACTTACAGTAGTTCACTCTGGTGCTTCCTTGGAAGCAGTGACTCACTTCTTTTTCCTTTATGCCAGCCCAGTGATCAAATAATGTCAGGGGCTTTATTGGGGTGGCAACTTCAAGGCAGCTTGGAATAACATTTTCTTTCACAGCGTGTTGAAGATGAATACTGGGAATTTTCTCCGTGGTACAAAGTAGCTATTCCATAACAACTGCAGTGTCAGTTTTGGGGTTTGTTGGGGTTTTGGTTGGTTTGTTTTCATTTCGCCTGGACCATCAATATTTTGCTCTAGGGATAAGCAGTGTATAAACTAATATGCTAGTGTGTCAGACAAATGTAGAACAGTGTCAGTGGTCTGAAAGCTCCTTGCTTGATTCTGTTGGCTGAAAAGGATGTTGTTATTGTGTCTAAGAACACTGGAAATAATTGAAAGCAATATTTTGGAAATGATACTGAACTAGCAGAATCAGTAGTAGTTCTGTCTTACTGCTGCTAAACAATGCAGTTTATCAACACCCCCATGAGAATTCTGTCTGTGGCTTTTCCTTTGGAATAGCTCTGTCACAGGTCTTAGGTGTGCAAATGCAGATGATGTCTGAGTTTTAGTAGCAAAACAAATTTTGATCCCCAAAAATGTCTCTTCATCTGCCACCTGATTTTGGAAGCACCTAATGTGAAAGTGTTTTTAGTGGTATAAACAGCTGTCAAGAGCTGTGCTTGGTGCAGATGAGTCAGGGCTATATAAGTTGGAGGAAAGGAAACTCAAAAGCCTCTTACTCTGTTTCTGATGCTGTGCCAGACTGCAGCATCTGCACTGTGTCCAGCTGTACCTCAAGTGCAGCATCATCAGCCAAACTTTTTTCTTTGCTGTCTCCCAGCAGACTGGGGCTTACTGGGGGTGCTGAAGTAAAAGGATTGTCACCTTCCAGGGAAATTGCAGATTAGGTGCAGTTAAAGTGGCTGGAGTACCCATGGCTGGGACTGTGCTGGTAATTCAAAAGGCAAGGATTTTTTCACTGCTCCTGGAGGATGTGCAGTTCCTTTTCTTGCCTTGCTGCAGGTACTGTCAGAAAACAGGGTCTGTGAGAGGCCTTGATTTACAGTGCCATCCTTACTTTTTTGCAGCAGCACTGAACACATGTACTTTCACCTTTTCCTAACTCCTCAGTTTCCCCGTGAAGAGAACCAGAGTGATCCCAGTGCTGGGAAGAAATCCCAACTATTGTAGAATTTCTGATTGTTCAATTGCACAAGAAGCCCTTTTTTATGCTTGTTACAGAAATCATAAGATTGCAACAATGAAAGTACCTTTTTTTGTGAGTGAACTACATATATTTTAAGAGATAAAATCAATCTTGATTATGTTCTTCAGTACTAAATGTTAATTTGTGTTGTGGGCTGCTGTTGTTCTCATCATTCGGGTCTGTAATTGAAGTAGAAACGGTCTGTAATTCTTAGGGCTGGCATACCAAAGGTTGCTAAGTGGGTTGCCCTGTGGTTGGGTGTAGTTTGGGGCAGCATATGTTGCCTTATTCTGTAGAATTATAGGCCACACAAAGCTTGCTTATTTACAGTAACGTGCTCACTGCCAAGGCACATGTGTTTAAGGAGTTACAAATAGCTGTGTGAGGGATTGTAGGGCTGCTGAAGGCACCAGTTACCTCGGGAAAGAGGCATTTCTTTCAACTGGGGTATGTGCCCTCCCATGAAGGCCAATGATTTGAACAAATACTAAAATGATAAATTTCTGAAATAATTCAGTGACTTTTAATAGTCGTAGAGTTGTACTGGAGTTGATTTTGAACAAAAAACATTTTCAAGAGTTTCTGCAGTTTATACTTTCATAATAAAGGGTCACTTAGTTTAGTAAGTGTCCTTGTTTGTTGTTCTTGGAATGCAGATATTTCTAGATATCTTTATATAAACATAAAAACATGTAGTGTTAAAGAACAAGGACATACCCCTAAATATGGAATTTTATCAGAATATTATTGTTATGCTCCCATCTTTAGATATGAAGCAGTAAGTTCATGAAGAGTTTCAGAAGGGTTTTCTTGGCTAGTAGAACCTGTTGTGGTCCTCCCTGCTGCTGCTAAGGAGGAGTAGCATCCTTGTTTGTGTTGCTGCAAAGGGGCCTGGACAAAAAGGTGAATATTGGTGTTCTGAGAGCGGCCCTGCTTTCTGCCTAGGTCAGTCCCTGGTGTCCGGGGCTTGTTCTGCTGCTTTATACAGTGGCTGTATTGTAAAGGATAGAGGAGAAATATGGAATGGGTTCATGTTAAAATGAGTTTTACTTCTGGTTCTTACTGAAGTGTTTTTCCTTTTAAAGATGACATTGCGATTCTCACCAAGTTCAAGCCATGCCAGTCAGAAGGTATCGTACTAACCCAAACGTGTTTTACCTTCCTCCCTTCTGTCTGCTTCCCCTGTCCTTTGTCCTGCTGGGAGCCTCTTGGAAATGAGGTTTCAGTCCGTGTGACTAATCACGTCTGAGCCCGGCCTTTGGCAGTGTGATTTACAGGTCAATCGCTGGCTCTCTGCTGGCAGCTCTCCTGGTCCAGAGCTCGTTGGGCATTTCCATCCCTGGTGCTTGGTGCAGCTCTGGGATGGGGCCTCTGCACACCTTCCTGGTGGTTTGGGCTGCATTGCTTGTGCTGCTGTGCTCAGGAATCTGGTTACGTGTTCTACAAGGAGTGAACGTGCAAAGTATGTTGTACTTCTCAGTTAATGTGTGTTTTGTGTGCTCTTTTTACCTTCTCGTGTGCTGCTCTAGGGTTATTCAGGTTTATTCCAGTGGAACAGAGGTAGCAAGAGGATTTTCTTCCACAAGTTCCTGAGTAATCTGCTATGGTGCTGAGAAAGCATTTAAAATGTGGAACTCTGAATTGTATGTGTTCTGAAGTTAAGACTTTTACAATTACAGAGAGGATAAAATCCAGAAAAAACCCCCCACAGAGGCTGTTATAGGCCATTGAATCAGTTCAAGTTCCCTCAGCAGTGTAGCAAATGCAATATTCCTGCTGCAGGGACAAGGTGCCACACTGTTCCTGGCCTGGAACGGGAGAGTTGTGTGACAGACTGTTTGTGCTTTCTGCCCCTGGGCCCTGGGCTGGCTCCTTTGGCCAAGTCTGCAGTAGCCACCTGCCTCCCAGATTGTATCTGCTAATACAGATTTTCCAGGTGCAGTTTGCTTGAGCAGAGCACCATGCAACAGTGTTAAATGACTTGGCATTCAGAAACTTCTTTGTTGTATTTTACACACCATTGCCTGGTTTCTCATCCTATCATATGTATATCTATAGTTATATCTATATATAACTATACTTATGTAGTTATTTCATATGTATAGTTATAAATTACAGGGGCCATTTTCTGTAAGTGAACCTAGAACAAAAATTGTAGGGAACAAAATGCTCTCAAGCTGTACTTAAGTAGCTTATTATAGTGTATTTTGAAGAGCCACTTTATATCCTGCCTGGACACAATTTTGACATCAAATATTTGCAGCTTACAAAAAGAAGAGTAGGTTTGTTTTATTGGCAGAAATAATCCAACTGCAGTTGTCTTGACAGTGGTCCAGTGTAAGTCTGTAGGCTCTACTCAGCAATGCTTCCTTCATGAAGAAGTAAGATGAATCCTCATTTCTAAAAGAAAGAGACACCATTTTTGGGTGCATTTTTGGTCAGCTATTTTCACAGCTGCTTATGCTTTTCCATTGGTGGTGGAGTGATGTAGATGCCTGATTGAAGAAATTGTTCTGCTAAGCAGCAGAGAGATGTTTGTTTATAAAATCCTTCTTGGAGCAGGAGCCTCGCTTGTGGGCTCAGAGGTGTTCTCCAGAGGGAACTGGTGCCACTGGCAGTTCAGAGGCACAAACCCAGCCAGTCTCTCCAGCCAGTTTAACATTATGAAGGGACTAATTAGATTTTCTCTTTAGCATTAGTATTTTAGTAACAGTGTCTGGTGAAATGACTGTGCTTGTGGGAAAGTCATGTTGGATTCACTACTGTCCTTGAAATGAAGGCAGGTTTTTTTGTTTGATTTGTTTTATCATTGTTGTTGTTTGGGAGGTAGGTTTTTTTAGGGTTTGTTTTTTGAACAAGAATCTAAGTAATTAAATTCATATTCCTATTCTTGATCCTGTGTTCTTATCTCCATTACATGGGCATTTGTAACCTTGAGGTTATGCATCATTGCCTCCTTAGCAAAAAAACACACCCTAATTTGATTTCTAGCAAACACCTCCACAGGGAATTGAACTTCCATAACCAAGGCAGCAAAGCTCTGAGTGTGAAACTCTTAGTCCTAGCAGATATTTGAGACAGCAAAGACAATGACAACAGATTTTTTTGTGTCACAGTTAAAAATACATTTCTGTGAATGCAAGGTTACACCAGGGTAGTACAGACTAAGTGTGTTGTGTCTTGCAGCATTTTTTCCCCTCCAAAGAACCATTCTTGAAGATTTTATGTGTTATGAGTATTATGAATATTATTTTCCATCCTTTACTTGTTCATAGTTCCATGCCTTCAAGGTCCATGTCATTTTCAGATACAACAATATTTTTTTTAAAGGGTTGTATTTATGTGACTTTCTTTTTCAATGTTCTTTAGGGGAGGAATGCAATGGGCCTGAAACTATTTCAACTGCAGGATCAGAAATCCCAAGCAGCTCTGAGGTAAGGTACAGTACAAATGGTGTTAGTTCATGTACCACTTGTGAAAAAGACAATTAGTTTTCAAAACCAGTATTTATTTTAGATTGTTTTATACCTCCTTTTTATCCATGTGAAAAAATTCTTCTTGTATTGCTTTGCAAGAGCAAAGCCATGAACATGACATGACACTCACTGGGTCTCAGAAGAGACTAGCAGTGTTAGTGGGAGAAAACAGAATGAGCTTCGTGGTGTTTCCTGTATCTTGAAATGAGAATCACACAGTCCTTAAATGTTCTTTAAAATCTTTAAGTGTTTTGACAATTGGAAGGACACACTGTCCCTGCACAAACCAAACACTTTGTTCTGTGCTGCCTTTCATTTTGCTGGGGAAATCAAGGCACACCAGAGTTCTTCTGCTCTGGGAACCTTGTGGCAGTGCAGCAAGATCCATGAGAAGGCAAATGAAGATTTGAGTCACTGGAGCACCTCTATGTGCAACATGAAAAGCATCATCAGCTATACATTTTTCCACAGTAATTGATTAAAATGTACAGTACACAATGTCTTGAAGAGGTAGCAGTGTGTGGGCAGCATTCAGTTGAGAAACTGGTTCCACATGAAAATTGAAAATACATTGGTTTTACATTCTTTACGTTGGTATTTTATTTTCATTCCTGTTGTCTGATTTCTTTGTTGTTGTTACATGCTTAGAGGAAGACAGGGAGTTTTAGATGGGAAAAGAAACAGCTGCTGTGTCCAAACAGGGTCTCATGCTGGCCATGAGCCCTGATCAGAAATGATCTCTGTTGAATGGAGTGTGGAAAAGCTGCAGCTGTTCTGCTGAGCTTCTTAAAAGGGAAAGATGTTCTCAGCATCTTCTGAGGACCAGTCTGGAGATGATCACACAGAGACAGGACTCTGAAGGGCTTCCTGGATTACACAGATCTTTGTCTTCTTACTACATGCAGCCATGTCTTCCCAATGTTTTCATAAATTTACCAGTGGATTTTTTTCTGTTTTTTTTTAAACTGCTTCTTCTTGAGTCTCCTTATTTTTCTTGTTCTTTAATCTTGCACAGGAACAAAAGAAATAAGATCACTTGGACTACCTCAACTTTTTGTATTCCAAGACTTTTAGCATAAGTTATTTCTAAATGCTTTGTCATGCAGGGAGGCAAGGAGATGTTTTCTGCAAACAGCAGGCTGGAGAAGGGGGAGAAAAAAGGACATAAGGGGTGTTTTCAAATAAGTGCTGTAATGGGAACTGCTTCAAATGATCTCCTTGTTAAAGCAGTAATACACAGACAGCCACTTCTGTTAGGGATGGGCAACTGACTTCAGTGAATCTCTACATGGAATCTAACTGAATCGGAGTTCTTGTTCCAAGAAATACGTAAATGCCTCTGGAAGTCCTCTCAAGCAAGTTGGAAAATGAATTANCTGTTAGGGATGGGCAACTGACTTAAGTGAATCTCTACATAGAATCTAACTGAATCAGTCTTTATGGAGTTCTTGTTCCAAGAAATACATAAATGCCTCTGGAAGTCCTCTCAAGCAAATTGGAAAATGAATGAAATAAAACCTGAGAATTTTTTTTCCCTCTGTGCTTTCTATTTGTGCAAGAGAGCACAGTAGAAAAATACACAACGGTGTGTCTGCTCAGGGATTGTAACTGGTTGTTCAGGTTACTGAGGAAATGAGGATAAAAAACACAAAACAGAGTCCCTGTGCCTAGGAGGAAAGAAGATCACTCAATTCTTTCAAGATTGGAGGAAAGGTTAAAAAAATTGAATTTGTATTACACTTTCTAATAGTAAAAGTTCAGGCTATTCCAATGGGATAAATGTAAAATTAGTTCAGGTTTTGTGCAAATTTGAATCACTGGGTTGTGGTTTATCAACATTTGTGCAGGTCCATCTATACAGAGGACTATTTATTATTGCAGTTAAGAAGCACAGAGTAATTTGAAATGTTTGCTTGGTGTGCATGTGGACTCTGCCCCATAAAAGGCAGGTGACTGTGCCCTATTCTACCTGTGAGGAGATAGGGATGGATTCTGCACAGTTATGCATTAAACTTTTACCTTTCTGTTAATTTCACACCAGGGAAATGCTTGCTAAAAATTCCTGTTGATCGGGATTTTCCATCATGTGGCTTGATCATAAGAAAATCTGTGAACAAGCTGTTTTTATTTAAACCAGGTTAGCAGAAGTAAATTAGCAAATTGATTAAAGCAGTGCATTTTACCACAGTTATGGCTTGACTCATAGATTGTTGTCTTTTTTTCAGAGCAACAGGGGTGGAGGTGTTTCAAATTAATTGGTTGGTGTTCTTCTTTCTGAGGAACCACCATCATATTGTGCATTACTTTCTATGCTTGCTCGTTTTTCAGTTCAGACTGGTGGAGCTTCAAGTAGAGAAACATAAAAATACCATTGTTAATGTTGCAAAGATGGACCAAATTGGTTTCCAAATCTAGAAAGAAGTACAAAAAGACTTCTTTCAAGTCTAACAGAAACACATGAGGGCTGTTTTGGAGAGAGCCAGAGTGCATTAAAGACTTAAGAGAGTGGATTCCAGGGTAAGAGGGAGCAGCCCAATGCTGCTGCCACCACTGCCAACCTTCTCAGTTTTCACCTCAGCAAAGCTGGGTTATTTGAGTTGATCCTTGTTTTGCATGCTGTGTGTTACCAACCCTGGAGCCCCTTTGTGCTGTGCACAGACGTGGGCAAACCATGAAACACAGCAGTGTGTTTCCATCAGAGTGCCTGAAACGGGCAGGGGAAGGTCTGAGCAGCAATCTAAAATAGTTACTCCTAATGGCTTGAGCTAATTAATTTCTGACAGTTACACTGTAAGATCCCATGACTAACAGGAAAGCATTTAATAGAATGCACAGGAGTGTCCAGAGGCCTCTGCCAGCTGTGTGCCTTCACTTCCCAGCTTTGTGTGTCACTGAATGCAGTCAGGTTTTGTCTCTGGGTGAGGCAGTGAGGACCAGTGGGTGGCTAAAGCTGTGTTTGCATGGAGCCATGGAGGAGGTGGGTGGGAGGAGCACGGGATGGAGAGGCTGGATCACAGCAGGTGGAAGGGGGAATGTGTGCAGTGGGGAGGGCAGGAGCCACAGGGCAGCTGCAAAGCCAGGCTGTGCTTCCCTTGGTGTCCAGCTTGTGCAGTGCTTCCCATGGCAAGTGTTCATGGTGTAGGATTGGAGAAAAACTTCCCACTTCAGTGTCTCAGCCCTCAGCTGCCTGCTCAGAGTGCAGGTTTTGCCAGAAGCATCAGTGACAGGAGGATTAGACCTCCAAAGCCAGTTCAGANAGCATCAGTGGTAAGAGCACAGTGCAGCTATTTATATTTGCACTGTTTCTCAGGGGGGTTCCTTGCCAAAAACCAGATAGATCTTACTGTTTATTTTACTGCATTCTGAAAGGGACATTTTTGTCTTACTTAGATAAGCAAATACCCAGAGATGGCATCATTAAAAAAGAATGTAAAGATGTGTGTATGTATTACTTGGTGTGTAACCATGGCAGGAATGGGCCTCAGTGATTTTGCTCAAGAAAAATTGTAATAAAAGTGAAAACTATTATTTAAAAAGTAATAAACTGTACCTTATGAAAATTGGATTTAGGGCAATAAACTTTCTGAAGTTTTACAACTGTAAAGCAGTAAGTGATATTATAATAATAAAATGCTGTTAGTATTCTGCTTCTATGGAAAGTTAATTTAATTCCCCAGAGAACTATTGCATTTTCATAATGGACTTTACACTGTTTGGTTGCACTGTTTAAATCTGTGGTTTGTGTTCATATTTGTTCTGAATGCACAGTCATCTATGCTGTGTACATTTTCTCTCTTTGGTATCAAAATAAATAAGGGTACTATTAACAGTTGTTCTTCACCAGTTTATAAATGGTAGTCTGTGCCAACTTGTTTAGACTGTATTTTTTCTAATGGAAATGAGGAGGAATACTGTTTAACTTCTATCAAAAATCATAATTATTAATGCTTAAAAATCAGTGTGGACCATGTAAAAGTTGCTAGTGTAAGCTAGAGACCAAGCTCCTCTGAGGAAGTAGAGGTTGGTTTAAACTTTGACTCTCTCACCTGAAAATCCATCTGTCACTCAGAAGAGCTTTTCAGCAGCTTAAAGCAGGAACTGCAGAGTTTCTGCTGAATTAGGCTTTAATTTCCGAGCATCCTTTGCGTCGTCGCTAACAACGTTGTTTTTCCATGGTGCCACTGGCAGGGCCTAAGCAGCACTGAGACTACTTTACTCATCCCTGAGCATCAAGTGGTAAGCAGTGAGCAGTATTCATGCTTCCTTGCATGAATTTGTGTGGTGTCCTCTATTACAGTATGCCAAACGTCCCTCACCGGAAAATTTTCCAGTTTCAAGCGTGCCATCCTTCTAAAATCAGGCTTTTCTAGTTAACAGTGAACGTGGGTTTGTGTTTATTCCTAGAGATGACTAAACAGATAAATTGGAGTAATTCAAAAGGGTAACATGTAATAATAAAACTTTTCAAAACTGAAAAGTTGAGATTGGTGGAGAAAACTGGAAAGTTTGCTTTTTTACCATTGTTTTGGTTTGATGGGATATAGGATGTACTCTGACTCTGGTGTTATTAACAAACCTGGGATTCCTTTTGATCGTGGTGGCCTGAGGGCTCTGTGAGTCAGCATGATACTTTGAAATGTTTCAAAGAGCAAGAAAGAAACACTGACGTGGTTGAAATATGTTACCTCTTTTTTTTTTGTCATTGTAGTAAATAATAAGGAAAGGCTTAGAATAGCCTGTCTCTGAAATTGATCGATCAGATAACTATATAAATTCTCAAATATGTTAGAAAACTGAAAATAATATTCACTGTTCTATGAAGTACAAAAAGTAATTTAAAATGACTGAAGAAGTACATGCTGAGGTGTATTAAAACTGTCTGCTTGCTTACTTTGGGCTCTGGTGTCTTCCATTAACACGTCTGCTCCTCTAGCTTACTTTTTATTTTCATTTGGTCTGTTCTTGTTTAATGTATTCCTTTATCCAGAGAGGCCTTTTATGTGCATTTATATTTCAGTGCAAATACCTCGGTGTCTTAAACTGCTTTGAAATGCATGTTTTCAAGCTTTCAGATTTTAATGTGGTTCAGAATTGAAACATGAGCAAAGGTGAGAAAAGCAGCTTGCAAGTTTTAGCTCCAAGAAATACGTGGGATTTTGTGTTCCTTTGAATGGGAAGAGTTACTGTTTTGTAACCTTACAGCCTGCATGGAGTGTAACTGGAAATTGGCATATGGGTGGTATTAAAAGTGTTGATAATACACATGTTTAAGGTGAATAAGCTCTTCAGTTGTGTGGATTCCTTCAAGGAAGAAAAATGATGAGAACTTCATGGTAAGGGACTGGTAAAGTGGGAGCTGAGTGCCTCAACCAGAAATATGCCATTCTGATTTTCAGGAGAAATATTTCACCTGTATGTTTCTCTATTTTCTGTAAATGTATTTCCAGGAGCATTTTGCTTTTGGAAATACATTTATGTAATTTAGATATGTGTTTATAAAGTTATGTTTAAGTTTGGATATATGTATAAATATATATGTTCATAATTAGCATAGCAGCACTTAAATCTGCGTGTTTTTCCTGTAGCATGTTTTAATTCTGTGAAAAGGAGGAGTATATAAATATTCCATGCAAACAGGGATCTAGATGAAGGTGATAACTTTTTTTTTTTAAGCCACTGAATGTTTCCTACCCTTTCAGTTATGGACACTTTTCTCGTATTTTGATTCAGCTTTTAAACCTTATATTTTTGTCTATTTTTATATTTTGAAAGTTTTTCTGCTGTGGATTGCTAATTCATAAATTACCTAGTTGCATTTTAATGAAGTTCTTTGGGGTTTTTACACTGTCTGTTTTACATCCAACTTGCTGTGTCATTACGAAAGGTGTGCAGCTAATAAAGTATTTTGTTGGTAGACTATCTTTTAAACCAGCAAAATGCTACAAATCAATTTAATGTAGTTTCAGGTAGGTTTTTTGCCTGGTAGGACTATGATAATGTAATTCCTTGATGTGCTGATGGGGATGATAAAAGCCATTCCATGGTATTAATGTAACCTCTCATCTTTCTAGTCAGTCACAGCCAGAGGTGCTTCCCTGTGCTGTAACTAATGAAGTTGGTGGGTTCCTCCACCTCTGCCTGGTACTGGTTGCTGCTTTACTGCTGAAAGTGCTGCTCTAAAGCACCTCCCCACAAAAGGGATACAAAAGCAGAAGGGGAAGGGTGCTCAGGTCTGAGCCTGCAGCCCCCTCTCTGTGGGTTGGAGACCTGGGAAACCTGGAGAGCCAAGGCACTGGGTTTGGGAAGGGTTTTTCTGAAGCCAGGCACTGCAGGAACTTGCAGTTTTCTGTCTGAATAACAATCTGAGAAGTGTTGCTCTAGGACAAGCTTCCCTGTGTTTGCAGCATGGGCATGGAGAGGGCTGGCATATTTAGTAGCAGGGTGGTTTTGGAGGAAGCTCCCAGCCTGCAAGGTGAGAGCTGTGCTAAGTGCCCTCTAAGGAGACATTTCCTGTTGGATGCATGACCAGAAACAGCAATCCCTCAGAGCCCCATAAACACGGATGGGATTAAATAATTACAGTCTGCCAAGCATGTTTGTTTTTTGGGCACTGTGCTACCACTAACCCATCGAGGGGTGGCTGCCCACACTGTCGGTGAGCCAGGGGAGCAGTGGGGCCACAGAGACACTGAGCACAATGCTCAGCCTCAGCCCACGGTCTGGAGCACTCTGTGCCACTGCCAGCGGCTGCTGAGCCCTGTGCAGCTGTTTGCCTTGGCTCTGGAGAGGTGTCTGAGGGAGCAGGGCAGCCCAGGATTCCTCAGCAGCCCTGAGTGGCCCCTCTGGGTGGGTGTGAATGTCCTGTGGGGCTGCCAGCGTTTGCACGCCGTGCCCAAAGCAGTGTGGGCAGAGCTCTTACAGCCTTCCCTCATTCTGAGCTGTGCTTGGTCTCTGTGCTGACCTCTCTCCTGTCCTGTTGGGTCAGGGTGTCCTGCTGCAGGGCTCTGAGTTGTGTCTGAGGTGGGGATTGCCAGCCTGGGTCCTTGGAGGGTTGTTTGGTTGGACGTGGTCCAGTACCTAGCCTCTGCTGGCTGTGCAGGCAGAAATCATCAAATGCAGGATAACTGGAACTATTGATGTAATACCATGTGAGTCCTGTAAGTTTGCACTTATGCCACATGAAAGGAAAATGTGTCTCTTCATGACAGACCATTACAGCATTCAATTAGCACATGTGTCTGCAAGCTGAGTGGTCACAGTTCTTAGAGAACCAGACTGATGAAGCTGGAAAGCTGGTACAGGATAACAGGAGGGCATCATTGGTGTTTTGAACAGGTGAGTTGTGTAACTTGCTTTGTAGCTGATGGATTTATTCAACTTTTTGGAAGCCCTGGTAAGTGCTGAATGTTTGTATTCACCTGATTTCATAGAATCCTGCAGTGCCCTTGGATTGGAAGGGACCTCTGCATGGCTGAGCAGCTCAAGGCAGGCCTGGCTTCAAGCCTAGATCAGGTTGCACAGTCAGGCCTGGCCTAGGTGCATCAGGCTGTGTGATCTCTGAGGATGGGGATTATGCAGTCACTGCTGTACCCATTCCCACTCAACCACAGCCTCACATCCAGTGGGAATTCCTCCTCTTGTGACTTGTGGGTGTTGCTTCTTGAGTTTTCACCGTATACCTCAGGGCTCCATCTCTTCTGTAGTTCCTCATTGGGTGTAACTTAATTACTAAAAAGCTTCAGCTGTCTGTGCTGTGTTGGAAAGTTTTAATTTGGTTATTTGTACTGCAGGAGGAATACATTTCAGGATATTTTCTGTGATGAGGTGTAGCTTCCTTTAGTAACTGCAGGTTGTTGAGGATCATTAACTGCATTCATGCAGTTTTGGAAGGAGCTGTTAAGAAATAAGATGTACAAATCCACAGTGTTTAATGATTCACTGATAGGACTAATGTAATTACAAACCTTTTATGTACATTAAACTTGTAGGTGCACATGTATGCACAAACCTTCATGAATGTGCAGGACTGATCTTGTTCTCCTTGTGAAGTCCAAGTGCAGCAAAAGGGAAAGGAATGATTTGTGAGTTTTATAAGCAGGCCTGTCACTATCCACAGTGAATAATCCTATGTACAGAAGGAGAAGGCAGTGATGAGTATTCCTCTTCTAGAAGCAGATCTTACTGACTACTGCATCTTCTTAAATTGATAGTCACACCCTTGATTACTGAGGTTTCTGATTGATATATTATAGCAAATGACCAAATTTTGATGGCAATAAAGATAAAATACTTCTTCAATTGTATTGAATAATCTAATTATAACTATGCAAACCAAACAATTTGGAGTACTCCTTCAGCATGAGCTTTTTTTGAAGTAAGTAGTGTTTATTGTTTTATTTCTTCTTTGTGTATATGAACTTAGGGCACTAGAACAATTACTGTGCTCCTGAAGTCACTGTCTTTTTTAATCAGTGGTTGGGGCAGTTGCTAACACTGTAAGTTGTTAGAATGCACTTTGGGGTTCCCTTGGTGTAATGCTGAATAATTACAGGACTGTTGATGCTGTACAGGTGTCAGTGTGATTCTGTGCACTGTTTTGACTTGATTAACTTAGTGTCTGAACTTGCAGTTTGCATGTAATCACAATTATATTTGCAAAGCAAGACCTAAACCTGTAAGTACAAAGTAGAGCAGAAAAGTGCTTTTCTGCTACTGGAGTCCATGATTTTTGGGAGCCTTTTAATCATGCAAGGTGATGTACTGCATAAACCTGTAAGTACAAAGTATAGCAGAAAAATGCTTTTTCCTTTCTGCTACTGGAGTCCATGATTTTTGGGAGCCTTTTAATCATGCAAGGTGATGTACTGCATAAACCTGTAAGTACAAAGTATAGCAGAAAAATGCTTTTTCCTTTCTGCTACTGGAGTCCATGATTTTTGGGAGCCTTTTAGTCATGCAAGATGATATACTGCATTTGGAAGCAAAAGTATTTCTGAGGTAGCTGTCCTGATTTCAGCCACACAAAGTAGACTAATTGATCTGCTGTAAATATTTCTCAAGAAGATTAAACAGTAAAAAACCTTGACAGAATTTCTGAAGGGGAAAGGCCAATAGCAGATGGCAGCATTTTCAGGAAATACCTTCTCTATTCTGTAGCTTTTTTGGTGCTGCATTGATTTGCTGCAGTGTTTTGTGGGATAGGAGCACAGGAGTTCTCCATAATGCATGGCTGCTTCAAGTATCTGATTGCAGCAGTTACCAGGGTGTCTAATGAAGATGCACAAAGTTGTGCAACACTATGGAACAACA
>VXBB01024667.1:4623-17491 GCA_013399915.1 Illadopsis cleaveri | reverse complement strand
CTTCCTGTTGTTGTGACTTCATCACTGCCCACCTGAAAAACCAGTAACAAATAATAATAATAATAATAATAATAATAATAATAATAATAATCAGAGTGCCATGCCAGACTAGAGAGTTTTCTAGGGAGATTTCTTACCTGGGTCCCAGGGCGGCAGCAGACCTCCTTATGGGTTGGGTCTGGTCAGCATACTGGGCCCTCTGTTCCTCTCAGAGTAGAGTCACCAATGACAACCACTATTCTTTTTTTCTTAGCAGAGGCAGCCATGATGCATGGAGTTGACTGACTCATCCTAGGCAACCTCTCCAAACTGGATGGACCTTCATCCACATGATGATTGTCCTGGCCCTCAAGTTCCAGAGTTTCATACCTATTGCATAGGGGTATCTGGGAAGGCGAGGTAGGCCAGGAGGCAATTTGACTGCTGCCCCAAGAAGGGACCCATTTCTATTCTCCCATCTCTTAGATCCCCTTCTGCTGCCTGGTGGCAAGGGGGTATGGGATCCTCTGCTTCTTATGTGTCCATTTGTCTCAAGGATGGTAGAGAGTGGCTCTACCAGTCCATCTCCCTCTCACGCTCCCTGATAATCCTTAACCTTTCTTCTTTATGCTCTGCCATCAGGCAGCTCATCCATCTGGTCGCACCTCACACACGTGTGTCTGCTGCCCTCGGATACCAATGACAGGCTCTGGCACTCCCTTCAGCCTGAGACTTGGACAGCTGCACGTTTACATGAGAGCTCTGTCTGGGTCTCCACGTCTTCTGGTGATAGCTTTGTGGCAAGTGGAAACCATAGCTTTGTTTCTTCTGAGACCATTAATTGAGCTTGCCTCTTGAGCTGGTAGGGTGATCGTGCCACGAGTTGCTGCTTCATTGTGCCATTTGTCTGCTCTGGTTGCCTGAGGACTACTTTTGTGTGGGAGTTGGCTGCCTTCACTCCTGGCCCTGCATATGCTGAGTCAGAGCTGCCGCTTGTGAGGGTCTCAACACTTCCTGCTTTGGGTGGAGGCTGGGGCACCCTCACTCTCTGCACTAGCTTCACGGGTCTGCCAGTTTCAGAAAGCTCCCTGAGCAATTCTCCACTTCAGAGCACATCTGCCGGAGCAGTTTGCCTTGGAAACTGCACTGAAATGGCGATGGAATTGGTTTTTAAACTGCTGTTAAAACATACACTTGATCTTTTCTGAAGGTCTGGAATTAAAATCTCTCTGCACTTATGTCACTGGCAACATATTTTCTGCCTTCTATGGATCAGAATTTAATTTCTAATAATTGATGAACCTGTAGCTTCAAAAGAACAAACTTCAAAGTCCTGTTCTTTCATTGCTAGCCACAAATAAACTTTATTTTAAAAAATTACAACTTACAGGTCAGACAAACCCAGATGGCGAAAAGGCTTCTTGGACAAACTAGTGAGCTTGTTTCTGGATAAATTGCTGTGGAAAACCAGAAAAATTGTATTAATTAGGGATGCTTCTTCTTAGACTCCCAGTACAGTTTGTGTCTCTCAAAAAAAATGAATAACCAAAACCATCTCTAAAAGGCTCTTATTCGTTTAACTTCAGCAGTAAAGGGATAGTGCCCAGTCTCTTTTTACAGTTTGATGAGTTTCAAGGATTTGAATCCAATCTCTGTCTAAATACATTCTTTAAAATCAAATTCAACAAGGGGTCAATATTTTCCCTTAAAGCACTTGTGTTCATTAAAGAAAAGCAGTAGATTTAATTGTGTTCCACAATTATTATGTAAAGTCCAGGTGTTAATTATATGCTTAATTTATTCATAAGTGAAATTATTGTATTCCTTTCTTTGATACTGTACCAAACTCCATACTCATATAACAGCAGAAATTCATATCAGAAGCTTTTAGTTATTGTGTTTAAATTAAATATGCAATATGCATCCAGAGGAAAGATCAAAGCAAAAATTTAAAATGCCTGTATTTGGCCTTTTTAATGTCACTTAAGCATTTGCAGTTTCCAGTGGTAATTAAGTGAAAAATCCTATCCTGTTATGCAGAGCAAAGAAATACTCATCTGAATCATAAATGCTCGCCTTCCCAAGACTACAAAAATGCTTTCTTCAAATCAAAACAATGCTTGTTTTCTATAGTTTTGTGAGTCCACAAATAAAAGATAGTGAGAGCAGTAAACTGTAAAACTGCCAGTAGTGTAGTGCAAACCAGCATTATGAGCCAAAATACCACATGAATTTTATGTGATATTATAGATGTGCCATAGGGGCTCCATTTATGAAGTTACATAGCATTTAAAACAGGGAGTAAATCTCTTCTCCCTGCCCTCTGACTAAAAACCACAGCATTTAGTCCCCTGAGTTTCAGCCCTTGATCTCTGAGTACAAGATAATTTCTAAATAAATTATTGGGATAAAAGTTGCATCTTTTACAGGCATTTAAGAATGGAATCACAGAATCACAGAATATGCTGAGTTGGAAGGGACCCCCAAGGATCATTGAGTCCAACGTCTGGCCCTGCACAGGATACACCAACAATCCCACCATGTGCCTGAGAGCATTGTCCAAATGTTTCTTGAAGTCTGTCAGGCTTGGTGCTGTGACCACTCCCCTGGGGAGCCCATTGCAATGCCCAACCACCCTCTTGGGAAAGAACCTTTTCCTAATATCCAACGTAACCCTCCCCTGACACAACTTCAGGCCATTCCCCTGGGTCCTGTCACTGGACACCACAGAGAAGAGATCAGTGTCTGCTCCTCCTCTTCCTCTCACAAAGAAGTTGTAGACTGCAATGAGGTCTCCCCTTAGTCTCTTCTCTTCTTCCCTAGGCTGAACAGACCAAGTGACCTTGGCCACTCCTCATACAGTTTCCCCTCAAGGCCCTTCACCATTTTCATTGCCCTCCTTTGGATGCTCTCTAATAGTTTAAGATCTTTCTTATATTGTGGTGACCAAAACTGCTCACAGTTTCAAGGTGAGGCTGCACCAGTGCAGAGTAGAGTGGGACAATCCCCACCCTTGGCTGGCTGGTGATGCTGGGCCTGATGCTCCCCAGGAAATGGTTGGCCCTCCTGGCTGCCAGGGCACTGCTGACTCATTTTCAACTTGCTATTGACCAGGACCCCCAGGTCCCTTTCTGTGGCATTGCTTTCCAGCATCTCATTCCCCAGTCTGTACATATATTTAGGGTTCCCCTGTCACAGAGTCTGGCACTTGCCCTTGTTAAACTTCATGCATTTGGGGATTTCCCAGTCCTCTAATTTGTTGAGGTAATCTCTAAGAGATTTTATTTACTCTTTTTTGTTGATTCTTTCTAGGAAGCACTAGGCCTGAATTTTGCAAGCTGACTGGCCCTCATGTGTGAGAACAAAATGGGTGAGCTACTGTTTCATTACTCCAGTCAACTGATCTGTCCTATAGTACATTCTGGTGGAAAGATCTCATGTGGATCCTGATGGTGAAAATTAAAGTACAATGCACATGTAGGACAAGTGGTTGAGTAAAAACCAGTTGATATGTTAACTATGATGTTTTGCCTAATATTCACAAACAATAGGTTGGGAGGTTGAAAGAAAAAAGTTGTCCTATGGAATTGGGCTTTTCTCTCCATCACTGAGTCAATGCAATACACCTCAAATCTTATTCCTTCACAGGTGATGCTCACTTATCAAAAAAATCCATCCAGTCCTGAAACTCCTGAGAAGCACACATAGATGCCCCCATGGTATTCCCAAATGAGGCAAATGCCTGCTTCTCTTACCTCTACAGTGACTGAATCCCACTTTTTTTTGAAAGGCAACAAAGAATACAATGCCTATTGCAGATAGGTACCCATACCACTTACTAGTCTAGTGGAAGGCAACATATTCCAGGTCATGGGAGAACAAGATTTAAGTCTTGGTTTCTGCACAGCACAGGACCCCGCTGTTCCATATCAGGACTCCTTAACCATCAAATGATAGGTCCCTCAGGGAAATCTCTCCAGCTGAAGTTTTTCCCTTTCATGTGATCTTCCCTGACACCCTAAAAGAGAAAGCCTAGACTTAAGCTCTGACTCCAGACCAAGTCAAATAGAAGGGGCTTTGAAAATCACCCCTCTCCCACTTTCTAAAACTAAAGTATCACAATACAGGTCTGAAAATGAGCCTCAAATATTTTATGTAAGAGCCTCAGACATCCTATGAGATGGTATTTCTCTCTTTTTCTCTTAAGAAGATAAAATCTTAAAAATATATATTTTAACAATATCCTAAAAACAACCACAAAAGACAAAAAAAAAAAAAGACTGACTCCAGGGATGTGGTGGGTTTTTTTGGTTTTTTTTTTTGTTTGTTTGGTTGGGGGTTTTTTTGTTTTTTTTTTTGGGTTTTTTTTTTTTTGTTGTTGTTGATAAGCTGGAATGAATATAAAAGCCTAACTACTCCACAACCAGGACTAAACAGGAGTGAAGTCCCATTTCTCCTACGGATTTCCTCCTGGCTGATTATGTGCTTCCTTGCTTAACTCACTAATGGTCACCTAATTCTCCATTTCTCTGTGAGGACATGAGCTGCTTCATGCAGAGATATGAACTCTACTGTACAAATGACTGCTCAGTGTTGTGACCATAATTGTATTTTGTTGTCACTTAGCTTCAGGCTACTCATCACTTTTGGAGAATTATTGCAACCCCCTAGGCATAAGAATACCTCTTATTTAAATTCCTAATCCAGACTTACTGTCCAAATATCAGTGAATATGTTATTTCTGAACATTTCATGCAGGTTTAAATGATTGCATGTGAGTGAGGAACTGAAACTAATAATTCAAGCAAAATTACAAAAAGAAAAAATAATTATTTTTTTAACAAATCCAGTTGCTAAAAAACAAAAGTAACTCAATAGGTTTGTCTTTTCAGATTTTTACCAGTTGTGCTTGTTATATACCAGACAAAGAAAGTAAGAAGTAGTAAACACATTAACAAAAAAATCTTTCCTATATTCTTGTTCATGGGTTGACACATTTAGTACTTTATGACTGTACCCTTTTCCTCCATGTAGTTTAGCACCCTAAGGTTTTTCAAGTTGGCTAGTAATGAAACAGATATTTTTCAGACCACTGTTATTGATTTACTACCTTAAACTATACTTTTGTGAGAAATCAGGTTGTAATTCGTGTCAATCAAATAGCATGTGTGTCTGTGGGCAATGTGGACAGAGACCNAGACAGGTGTTGGGGCCCTGCTAGCTTTGGGTTGTGTAATGACTGAAAGGAGGCTTGCAAAATGTATGCTGACTAACAAAATATATGCTTGTTAAGCAAACTATATAACCAAAAACAATGCTAGTGGAAAAAGATATTTTAAAGGAAGAATGGGGGAGGCTGGAGAGACATCAGAAGACCATCTCAGACCACCTCCCCAACAGACCTTCAAAAACCGCAACTGCTGATTATGAAGAAAAGCAAGCAGAAAATAACTAAAGACTTGGGGAAGTGAAGTGCCATGAATGATATAAGACGACTACCGCTTGAGAGCTGAATTGGTGCGTTGATTTGGGCGGTGACTCCCATGCACCCGGCGCTGTAATTGCTCACTCTTTTATCGAACAAATTAATAAATTGGCTATATTTCTTGATGCATTGACAATTCTATCTTTCCATTTATTATACTTTGACAGTAAATTTACTGTTATATAGATTTTTCATAAACTGGGCACTTGATAGTTATTATAGAGATGCCTGCTATGGTGTCTTTAATCCATGTTAAGTGAAAAAATATCAACTAAAATATTACAGATTAGGCAATGATCACTCATCCACTTCCATGGAAAAAGAATAATTTATGAATTCAATAACACACACATGCACGGGCGCGTGCACACACACACAAACACAAAGATTGTGGTGAGCAGCTCAATGACAATTCATCTGGGCTTCAAAAACCTTTTTGGGGATTTGGGGGATTTTTTTTTTTTTGTTTATCTTTTTTAAAAAAAGGTGTGGAGTACAGAGTCTGACTCCAGAGCTATACCCTAAGAACAGCATGGAGTCAAAAGCACAACTATATTTTACATACAAATATCAAATTCACTTTTAAGTTGAGATATTAATTTTTAAGAATTAAGGACTTTAGTTAAACTAGATATTGCTAAGAGAGATAAAACTTCCTTNATCCCGCACGCTGCCCGGCGTCGTAATAAACATACACTTTCTAACTTTAAACTGTTAGAGAGTCTTTGTCCCTTATAGTGGGATATTGGTATTAGATCAATATCCTTATTTTTTTAATAAATCAAAGTAGCTAGATGTAATACAGCTAAAAGCATACTTGTGGCAACAGAGAGCAGAAGAGTGGACCAAGCAACTGCATAAATATTCACATAGTTAGCAACACAGGTGCAGCTTTCCATTGCAATGTCACTCTGCTGGGACTGGATGGAATGGAGTTCATTTTCTTCATAGCAGCCGGTATGGCATTGTGTTTTAGATTTGTGACCCAAACGCTGCTGATAATACACTAAGGTTTTAGGAGTTTAGCCATCTTTTGTTCAGGAACTGTCTGGGCATCAGTCTATCTGTAGGAGGCAGAGTGATTGCCTTTATATCACTTGTTTTGTTTTCTGTCTTCTTCCAATTCTCCTTCAGATATTAAACTATTTTTATCTCTTTCACAAAGTTTTCTTGCTTTTCCTTTCCTCCTCTCCCATCCCGCTGGGGGTGGTGGTGGGGAAGTGAGTGACTGTGTGGTACTTACCTGCCTACTGGGATGTTGCAGTCGGTTCAAGTTGTAGTGTTACAGGGACTGTTCTGTAGCCCCTTTGTTTTGTCTAAGTTCGTGGTTTTGTCCCAAAAGTTGTTTGCTCCTCAGAGCTGTCAGTTATGCAAACCCTAACCCTTTTTCCCGAATGTTCTAAGTCAATCTTTTTACTGGACCAATCTCTGCCAGAACCTGGTTCGGGGGTTCCCCTAATCCCCGGTGTTCCATTTGCATGTATAATTTGTTTTCCTTCCACTGGTTTCGTATTAGTTCCTAAAGTCCTTGTTTACCTCCCGTACCCTCCCTCTATTGGTCAGAAGCTGTTGCTTGCCCCTTGAGTTCTCCCTGTTTATAACCTGCTGTGCCCGGCGCTCGGGGTCGGTCTGTCACAGGGTGTTGAGAAGAATAAACCCTTCTGGATCACATACAGACTGCCTCTCTCTCACTCCTTGCTTCCAACCTGCGCCTAGCAAAGACATTCCAGCCGTAGAGCCAAAGAAGCTCTGAGACACGCTGCCCGGAGCTCAGCTCGGAGGACGTGTCCCACTCAAAATCGTCCGCAGCGGAAAACTGAGCTAGCACAAAGGTTCCGGCTGCGGCGATACTGGGGTTAACCTACAACAGGCACTATGCCACTATACTTCTTACACTGCTCCTGGCAAGGAGAGGCAAGAAGGAAGAGGAAGGAACAGATCTAAAGAGAATGGGAGGAAAGAGTTGAAGAAATGGTCATGCTATGCTCAGTCTCCCTCTAGAGGCTTTACCTGCGGCTGGAAACAGCCCTATATTGACTGTGCACAGAAGAGGGAAAATCGGCAGCTAGGTCTCAAGTAGTTACATTTGGCTACCTTTCCTAAACCAAATCAGCTTAAACATATGAATGCATTCTAATACCTAGAGCTGTAAGTATACAGTGTATACAAATCTGTGACTCAGTGATGCAATTACACACAGCCTGCTACATGGCAATAACTATTTTTTAATCTTTTAGGAGTGCTTTATACACACTTGCTGTGAAATTTATTTCTGCATTTAAAAGTATTGACAAAATATCATGCATGTGTATTACTCAGATCTATTAAAATTATTTTTAGCAGAAAATGATCTTATAAATTACAGCATGACTAAATTAGGACTGTGGTAATAGTGAATCGGGCGACATCAGGCTGGTGACCTGTCACTAGTGGGGTTTTGCAGGACTCCATTTTAGGCCCTGTGATCTTCAACATTTTCATAAATGACTCGGACAAGGGACTGGAAAGGATACTAAGCAAGGTTGCAGATGATACAAAACTGGGAGGAGCTATTGACTCCTTCAAAGGCAGAGAGGCCCTACAGAGAGTACCTCAACAAATTAGAGGACTGGGAAATCCCCAACTGCATGAAGTTTAACAAGGGCAAGTGCCAGACTCTGTGACAGGGGAACCCTAAATATATGTACAGACTGGGGAATGAGATGCTGGAAAGCAATGCCACAGAAAGGGACCTGGGGGTCCTGGTCAATAGCAAGTTGAAAATGAGTCAGCAGTGCCCTGGCAGCCAGGAGGGCCAACCATTTCCTGGGGAGCATCAGGCCCAGCATCACCAGCCAGCCAAGGGTGGGGATTGTCCCACTCTACTCTGCACTGGTGCAGCCTCACCTTGAAACTGTGAGCAGTTTTGGTCACCACAATATAAGAAAGATCTTAAACTATTAGAGAGCATCCAAAGGAGGGCAATGAAAATGGTGAAGGGCCTTGAGGGGAAACTGTATGAGGAGTGGCCAAGGTCACTTGGTCTGTTCAGCCTAGGGAAGAAGAGAAGAGACTAAGGGGAGACCTCATTGCAGTCTACAACTTCTTTGTGAGAGGAAGAGGAGGAGCAGACACTGATCTCTTCTCTGTGGTGTCCAGTGACAGGACCCAGGGGAATGGCCTGAAGTTGTGTCAGGGGAGGGTTACGTTGGATATTAGGAAAAGGTTCTTTCCCAAGAGGGTGGTTGGGCATTGCAATGGGCTCCCCAGGGGAGTGGTCACAGCACCAAGCCTGACAGACTTCAAGAAACATTTGGACAATGCTCTCAGGCACATGGTGGGATTGTTGGTGTATCCTGTGCAGGGCCAGACGTTGGACTCAATGATCCTTGGGGGTCCCTTCCAACTCAGCATATTCTGTGATTCTGTGAATAGCTTGCTAAATGTGGCTGTTTATGATTTGAGTCTGAAGTCAATAAGTAGAACAGAATTAGATAAAAATTGTTATTAATTACATTTAAGTTGTATCTATTGGAACATTTATCTATTTTTTATAATTTATTCAAGTCTTGTCATAATACATAACTCTAGAAAGATAATTGGGCTACAGAAGTTAGGATTACAAAAGAAAGTAATGACAAAGAAAAGGCTAAAGGAAACGTGTCAATAAGTTTGTTATAATTCTACATTCTTATATGATTCATAAAATAAATGTTATATTCTTATAATAAAGCTTCTTAACTACATTAAAAGACTTCTCATGTAAGAAAAAGAAAACTATAGTAGTATCACTAGCAAAAATAAAGCTCATACAGTTACATTAGTTCTCAGAAAAGTGACTGGAGTTTTTCTTTATGAAATAATGACAAAATGATGTTTTAAAATAAAATGTTAGTCTTTTCAAGGTCCTGAGCTCAGGAATCACTCTGGCAAAGTAAAATTATTTTAACTTTCAATAGTTTTGACTATCACAACCACAACTGCATCTGTATTTCTTTCCCAGTGCAGTCAACAGTTTTATTGCTGATAACAAGCAATGATTCACCAGGATTTCCAGAAACATTTTAACATGCATGAAGGCTTCCCAGTGAGAATAAACAAATGTGTTTTTTAAAGGGATGATAGATCAGCCTAGACAAAAAATATCTCTATACTATCTGCTTTGACACGTATATATAGAGGTGGCACCATTTAGTATTTTCGGTCTTATTTGGGTTATCCTGTGTCTGCTAAGATTACTAATTCTCCAACAAAGAAACCACAGTGTCAGACTGAACAAGCTCCTAGTTCATAACCTTCTTCTGAATCAGAATTGCATGCACATCAATGTAACAGATGTCAGCTTAAATTGTTTCTAACAAGCAGTTTCATGAACTAGAGTTCTAATAAACTCTGCATACCAACAGATAGGTATTCCATGTTTTATTGTGTTCTCCAGTTGAAGCTTTTCCTGTAACTTAAATATTTTAAAGACATCTTGTCCACATGGATTGTCTGTTTCTCAACAGGACATATAAGCACAATGATATTTTTCCCTTAAGCAGGATGCCTAATAGGATCTCTATGTTCTGCCTAATGGCAAATTTTCACAAAACCTCTTCACCTATATCAAATTTGGTTATAATCAACCACTGGGGACAAAGACACTTTCTGACTGCATGAGCCTCATTTTCTTAAAGAAAGAGGCAAAAAAAGACTATGAAGACGATCCAGGCAACTCTCAATTATTTTTTGCAGTCTACTTGCCCATAGAGCTGAGAAGGTTTTCCAAATGTCTATCTTCCTTGTTACAAATTGAACTCAGTGTTTCCTATCCTCATCATCATGGAGAAAACTGGTTGTTCTCCTCTTCATAATTATCTTCTTTTTAAAAATATGAAAATGTATATTCTTTTTCACTCTTTACTAAATTGAACAAACTCAGACTTCTCATCCTATTCTGAAATTATTTTCTTTACAAACTCCTTATAGTTCTGTTGATCTTCTCAAATATCTTTTAAGATGAGTAGATTTGGTGTCCTAATCTGTATACAGTATTTCAGTTATGCCTTACCAGCAGCTAAAGTAATAGTAAATAGCAATAGTAAAGATGCAGAAGTCTAACACAAAATTACTTCTGATCATAGACTGAATTTGCTTTGTTCTGCTACATCATGCTGAGATTCTGTTTCAATATAGTCACTAAACATTTTTCTGCAACTGTGCCACTTAGACAATAATTTCTCATTGTACATTTTCATAGTGCATATGCACTTGACTTTATGGAATTTCATCTTATACAATCATAATTCACTGGGAAGTTGACACACAGGTAGACACACAAACACATTCTGGAAGATACTTCCCTTATTCACCAACTGCAATTCACCAAAGCAATTTACTTTATTAAGGTGCCTATGAAGTAAAACCTTCATAGGCCAGCAAGATATGGTTCATACTCTTCCAGTGTTTGTTCCACACTAAGGACAGCAATTACTGTGTAGGCAAATTCACATATTCATGCCCACTTATTTGCATAAACTAATTGCTACTCCTTGGAAAACACAGAGTCACTCTATTTTATTTACAAAGTAATGCCCTAAGCCAAATTTAACAATTCTTCCATATTACAAGAAAGCATTTAGGCATCTTACAAGACTGAGGCTTGGCCTTACATCTTCTTGATCTCATTGGAACTTTATTAAAAGCAAGGACTTAATTAAATGATAAATGTATCTAATAAAAATGGATGGACTTAAACACACTTGAATACTTGGCTAAAACAGTGAGCCTTACACATGAGCTCAGTGTTTTCTAGGACTGGAACCATAATTTTCCATATGAGTTGCAGGAATGAGTGTGAACTTGTCAAAATAGATCTACTCCATGCATGGACCAAATGCACTTCTAGCTGCTAAAACATGTTCAGCCCACTAAAACAAACTAGAGCTAGTCCAAAGTCAAACCCATGTCACTAAGTGTGGTGCATTTAGTGTGGACATCATACTCTCACCCCCAAATGACTCAGTAGAGAGATGCACTCCTTTCAGTAGAGATGCACTCCGTGCTCTGCTAGTTACTGAAACAGACACAGCCAGTGACCACTGTTAGAGGCAGGATTATAAGCTGAATGGATCTTTTTGCCATTCCACATTTTGTTCTTATGATCTACCAGTTCCTCACCATACATGTCCTATTTCATGCCCATAATGTTTGGAGGCCATAAGAAGTTAAAACATTTAATATTAAGGAAACAGGAAGAGAAAGAAGGGAGTTAACAAGGTTTGGACAGTTTTAACTTAGAAGACAAGCTATCCTTACTCACATGTATTGAAGATTGACGTTTTTCACAAATGCCTGATGGGACACAAACCTTAAGCCTGAATCCACCACAGTCCTGTGAAAATATATAAAACTTAGAATAGTTAATTTAAAATACAATTAAAAGAATAACAATAATTTTTAAAATAAGAATGTGGATGAAATAACTAGGCTGAACTGCAAGCTCTACAGCTGTCTTCTATAATGCAACATGTTAACCCTACTCTTTCATGAGATATGTAAATGTTTCTGCATGAGAAATAAAGAAATATAATTATTCCATATACTCACAGATTTTTAAGTCCAATGTAAAATCCAGCTTCATTGTCATTGATACTTTCTAATTTCTGCTGGTTTGCAATGTAGCTGTTGAAAAAGACAAAAAAAAAGTAAGCAAGTGGCTCCTTCCATGGTTTTGATTGATGAGAAGTCAGCTATGAAGTCTGAAAGCCAGAAGTGGTTGCTGATCTATTACACTATGTTTGGTTTACATGACAAGTTTTGGTAGCAGAAGGGGCAGCATGGGTGGCTTATGTGAAGAGATGCCAGAAACTTCCCCCATTTTGAAGAGCCAATTCCAGATGGCTCCAAGACAGACTCACCTCTGGCCAAAGCTGAGCAGATCAGTGATACTGATGGCAACACTGTGATAACATATTTAAGAAAGAGCAAAAGCTGCTGCACAACAGCAGTTGAGAGAGACAAGCAAGAAAAATGTGAGAAAAACAACTCTGCAGACACTAAGGCCAGAGAAGGAAGGAGAGGAGGTATTCCAGGTGCTGGAGCAGAGATTCCCTTGCAGCACATGGGGAAGACCATTGTTGCCAGATGAAGAATTGTTTGCACCTGGTGGGTTAATACAATGCTTGTTCTTCAAAAACCACTGGCCTAAGGAGCCACACAGTGCTCATACTGTAGGAAGAACTGGAAAGCAATCAGCCCAGTTATGCCAGCTTTTATCACTTCACCAGGCAATCAAGTACGACTTTGGGGTCACCAACCACCAGGGACCCACCAAAGAGAGCCCCAGGACAGAAGCACACACATACAAAGGGTGGGAAACATACATTAATGGGTTTGGAAAAATCTATGAATATGCATGTAAAATAGAGCATACAAACAGGA
>VXBB01024666.1:197554-233024 GCA_013399915.1 Illadopsis cleaveri | reverse complement strand
TCCCCTCACAGAGCTCCCCCTTCCCTCCCAGGGCCTTTCATCCCATCACAGAGCCCTTCATCCCTTCCCAGGGCGCTTCATCTCCTCACAGAGTTCCCCCTTCCCTCCCGAGGCCCTTCATCCCCTCACAGAGCTCACTCTCTGACCACCCTGCCACCAGTGCCAGGCATCTGCACCAGGTACAGTTCCAAGCTAAGGTTTCAAGTCCTGTTATTTAAGAAACTGAATGGTTGGACAGTTGAAAAGAAATTTGCCTGGCATTAATGATAACATGCTTTGCATTACAGTTTTCTCCTGTATTTTTAAGACCTCTTTAAAAAAATTTAGTTCTGGATGTGTACAGACTAAAGCTGAGGATGACCTTGATGAGCAGCACTGAGGGGGAGCGTCAGCCTGAGGTGGTTCTTGTTAGCTTAGGGATTAATTGTGGAAGAGTATTTTCTTGGTTCATATTTCCTGGATTTGCTACATTCAAGAAGTGAGGGAATGATTGTAAAATATGCCAAGAACAAAATGCTAGGAGAATCTGTGATGGTAGTGGTAGGAAAGGAATATTTGCATTCCCACTTCAAGAACACAGATGGACTTAAAAAGTGAATGAAGTATCACAGAGTTTAAGGTTAAAAAGTGCTTATTAATGGTAACTCTACACAACAGCTGAAAAACTTGAGGGACTTTAAATATACCAACCTATTCTTTAGTCAGAGCCACTGATACTAAGCAAATCAAAGAGTGAAAGAAAACATGTATGTTGTTTTTCTGGTAAAGTTGGGAATAACTTAATGCTACTCTGTGAAGTATTGGTGAGATGTCATCCTCAACAATACATGTAGTTTTGGTTGCTTATGAACAAGAGGAAGTCTTTCATTTTACAAAGAACTCAGCATGATTTGCACGTAAACATTTTGGGCCTCTCCTGAGGGCTCAGAACATTGTCTAGTGTGGATGAAATATCAAAGAAAGTGATAAATTCTAATTCAGAAGGTCCCAGCCAGGCTTTCATCAGGAAGAGCGCTGGCTAAGGGTGAGAAAACCTGAAACAATTTTTGGGCTAGGGGGTATTAGCTTCACACATATACAGATTTGGGAAGACACAGTCCAGTTCCACACAGAAAGCCAAGGTTTCCTTTCTAGCTCTTAAATTAATTATTTCAAGGATTATTATAATCTCCCATTCCTGTGCTTAATTTCTACTTTTTTTTTGTAATGTTTTGTAATCTTTTTGGCTACCCGCTTTAAACAAACACTCCTAAAGCCAATTTGATATATTAATATATGTTGCTTAGGACCATCTCATATATTCCTTCCCAAATTCTTCTTTGTTGAGGGAACATGAAAGGAGACTCTTTAACCTTTCCAGATTCATAGAAGTGGCTTCAGAACACAGTGAAGACAGGATTTCACTTATTGGTGTTTCAGATGTTTGTAGAAAACATCTGGTGTATTCGATCTGTGTGATGGACAGGTATGAATCTTCCCTCAATGACGTGACTCATGTTTGCACCTTAGATTTTTGGAGATCAACCATGAGAACTGGTTTGTCCATGATTCATGAGCCTGTGCATTTAGCCATTTTTCTTCATGAATGCTTTTTTTCACAAGGATGAATCTGGTGATAGCAATTACTGAATTTATCTCTGCCAGAATGTTGAGCCCCTCAGCAACACTGATAAAAGCTTATAGAAATGTTTTAGTTTCTTTTTTTACAAAATCTGATACATAAACACGGGTTTTTACTGTCGTATGTTTTTAAATGGGCATGGTATATAAACTCTATAGCTAGGGCTTTATGGAATACTATAAGAAAGGTAAATTCATTTTAGTTTGTTTTACAGAGATGTGAAATTTACTGTGTTAATGGAAAAATGTTTTTCAGAAGCATGATGTGATAAAGGACTGCCCAGTAGTTGGTTAATTCTTCATTAACATGGATAGTTTCAAGGATTAGTAATTATAACTCTGGAATAATATCTGGAATTGTTAGAAGGGATCCTGGAGTTGCTGCCACTTTTCTAGGATGCTTTAGCCACCACAGAAACCAGAAAGCAAAGCAGAGTATACCTGAGCCCTGAAAAGAGATTATCACTTGGCACCTTTGCTCTGCTCACCCCAGTCTTGTAGGTTCCCCTCAGCTCTGTCAAATTCTCTCATGTCTCTGTCATTTCAAAGGAGTCTTAAGAGAGGAAAGGCTTAGCTTTAGGCACTTCCACCTCTCCTTAGATGAGGCAAGTCTCCTTAGGCCTAGATTATCTTCCCTCACAACAGCTTCAGGAAGGATAAATTATGACTAAGCCAAAGTTTCCCCCTCAGGTGCCTAGTCACACACACATGGAATGAGGATTGGATAATTCTGGTCTATTAAGATGTGGATAACTGCCACCAGATAAATTACTCCTTAGCAGTTCTGCAAGATGTGTAGGGAATGAGGGAGATGGATGCTGGCCAGCTGCTTCTCTCACTGAGTGTTACAAACTGACAGAACTGCAGGCAGTTAGGAGATGCTGTACTGCTGCTGAGTTCAGAAATAAGAGGAAAAGGGGCATGTGTGTGTACCCAGAGCAACTGCATGGCTGGGACAGAAGCAAGAGGCACTCCCTCCCAAACTGAAGGGGTTCACAGCCACACTGGAGGGTCCTTTTTGTGTAGGAGTTGGATGATTCAAACACAGTTCCTTCTGCTTGTTACGATGTTCATTTTAATACAAAACCAGTTAAAGACTGGAGGTTGTCCTTGATCCTGTCTCCCTACTCCAAATAGTGTGAGGATTAAAGGGAACCTAGTTTTTGATGTTTCACCCTTTCTCCTTATATATAACTTCTTTGAAAGAAGTTTCTTTGTTCCTCACATGTTGTTAGGGTGGGATTTATTTTGTTTAGTTTGAAACATTTATGTTCGAGCTGCTTGTCTTGATCACCTTCTCATCAATGGAAAGGAAACAAAATTTATAAGACTTAAATTGTCTGACCAGTTTTGGACACTGACCTTAGTGTGAGATATCTTGTACGTTAAGATTTTCTGCATTGCATATGTCTCTAATTTAGATTAGATTAATCTCACCCTTAGTATTAATTATTGAGCTTTTCCCAAAAAGGGAAGCAAAGAGGTTTCCAGCAAATCAGAGAAATTTTACCAGAAGAATATTAAGAGAGTCAGGTTTAAGGCAACAGTCTATTTAAGGCAAAGAATAGAAGGTCATTAATAACTTAACTGTTCCTTCCATATGCAGTGCTTGGAAAGATTTGAAATTTCCACAACTAAATAGACAAATTTATCTGGAGGTTTTGCTAGACCAGACTGAGGCTGTACAGGAAAGTCAAATTCTCTGTGGAGTAGATGCATGTGAAGTAGCAGTAGAGTTTAATTTATTTATATAGCTCTGGTGTTTCAAGGGAAGGGTTTGAGCTGTTTGCCTAGGAGGATTGCTGAATCTGTTTTTAATAGAGAGAAATTTTTATCCTGATGATCCTAGGGGTGCAGGTTTATAAGCTAACAAAGCACAGCGTTTCCCCAGGAATGGGGGTATTGTTTAGATAGACACACCATGCCTGAAACTTTTCCAATAAGGATCTGAGCAGACCAGAGAGGAAAGCTTTGGGGTTTTTTTAGAGAGAGCAATAGAGAATGGTTTTAATTTCTCCCCAGCAACAGAAGGGAGCAAATATTTTTATGGTATTCCTTACTTTATTATTCAAAATCTATTAAAATTGCCATTGTGAACCAATGTGCATTTTTGTCAAATTGACTTGCAGTGTGATGAGATGTTTGAGTAAAGGTTGGATACATCCATCTGCATAAGCATGTTTTCAGCTGTGTTTACTGCATTGCTTTTCTCTGCTGTGGCCTTAATTTACCAAACAATTTTGAACTGTGTTTGGGGTATCTTTTATTTGATTTTAGGTGTTTTTCCAAATACATAGCTTGATAATAAGTTTTTCAAAGTTCATATTTTATGAAGTGAAAAAGCTGCTTTTTAATTGTATCCCAACAAAGCTGCATTTTCAATATTTTCTAGAGCATGTGTTAATAGCATGTAATTTGTGAACTCAAATGCACTTGAATAGTGATTTTTCATCTAGGGTGCCTGATTTTCTGAGGTGTGTAGAATATTTAGGGATAATCCACTGAAGTTACTTTCAGTAAAAGAGATTCATATATGTTCTTCTGCATTCTGGCTTTTGTAAAGTGTTCTGGCCCCTTGGTGTTTTTGTGCTTGCAAATACGAAAAGATTGGAAAATAACGTCTTAATATTAGAAATTCATCATAGTTCTGCAGAATTGAGTGAGAGCAGACCTAGACAATACAGTAATTTCAGTAAGGAGGAGTGTGAGAACATTCCCAGTTCTGATACAATGATATCTTTCTGCACTATTAAATAGCTTTCTTGGTGATACAACAAATGTGTGAAGTATTTTGATGTATAGAAAAAAATACAAAATAACCCTCAGACAAGCTGGAAGATCTATGTAGATCTTGGCTTGCTGGAGCTTCTCAGTTTCTCCAGTGCAGATCACTAATGCTGCCCTTGATGTTTGAGGCTCTATAAAATATAGAATAGGTCTGGTTTTCATCTTCCCTTTGCACAGGTCATACAGCAACTGAACTCCTTTCACTTCAAGAAAATGATTTTAGATTTAAAGAAATCTATGATTATAACTACACTTGACCCATCCTTGAGTAATCTAGGACATTATTAGCTGTAAATGAAAATTTGTAGAGATCTGGTGCACTGGTGGTCTTGCACAGTAAAAATAAAGCCCATCAGTAACAGGTGTGATTTTGCATGTGAGCTGCTCTTGGGCAAGATCTAATGCTTCTAAAGATGAATTACAATCTGAGTTTCTTCAAGCAGCCATGTCTATTTGGAAGGCAGAGAAGTACCTGTGCCTCTGGCTGTGAGGGGTGGTGAAAACTGGGGATTTTTTTTTTTTTCTTATCATGATTATTGTTTGAGCTTCTCTGCTAACAGGAGTTGAGCAATGTCAAAGCTTGTCTATGGTACAAGTGAAAATATTTTTCTAACTGCAAAAATTGTAAATGCTTTCAGATCAAAGGGAGTTTTTGGGTTTGGGCCTCAGAGTCAGCATGAATCCTCTTTATTAATAGCTGCCCAAGCCCCTTGTCTTGGGGAGTGACTGAGAGCGTGGTGTAAGCTGTGTGGAACCTCGTGTAACTGTGCTAATGATGAGACAGCTGGATTGGATTCCATGTTGCACTTGGGCCTTGAGAGCAGCTCAGAAGCAGCTACAAAGAGTAAAAGCAAGTTCTTGGTAGTGAATACATTGTGAGATTGATGAATTGAGCATGTGCTGATTAATATAACTAGTTTTGAAGTGTAACATGTTTTCAGATCAAAATTAATTTAAAGAATTCCAGTCAATAAAATGACATTGCAGCCAATGAAAAGGGAAGGCCTTTTGCAGGGGCTGACAATGCTCAGCTCCTTGGTTTGCAGCATGAACAGGGAAAGCCTTTCAGTGCTGACTGGTTTTGTTGTTTATTTGTTTTCTGGCTCAGGACTAAGCATTTAATCGGTCAGTTACAGGCTACTTGTTGATTTCAAATCATTTGAATTTATCTAATGTGTTTCCTCCCTAGGGATTCTACAAATGAAACTACTGCACATTCAGATGCTGGCAGTGAGCTTGAAGAAGCAGAAGTCAAAGGAAAAAGAAAAAGGGGCCGTCCCGGCAGACCTCCAGTATGTGTAATTTATTTTTGTTTTGTTATGCATCTATTTAATTTATTTTTGTTTTGTTATGCATCTATTTATAATTGACTGCAGACTCTTTTTCATCTCATCTTCTTGTGGTCACATAAATAGGCTTTTAATGAGCCCTATGTCAGACTTTATGAAGACTTGTAGTATGAAATATTTATCAAATTGATGTGCAAACAATGTTTGGAGCGTTTAAAAAAGGACATAAAAATGATCTCATAATAGCTATTAATTTTTCTTTTGCTAGCTGCTTTCATGAACAATACACTTTTGTTATTATTGTCATTACAACATTCTTCCAGATATGAGAATAACCTCAGTAATAGAACCACTTTCTTCTTGAAAGTGGACTTTAAGTGACAAATGACATTTGAGCCATCCTTTTATTACTGATAATCTCTTAATGTGAATGGAAGAATTGCAGCATGATATTTACTAGACTCCTGAGGAAACCTATTAAAACATTTAAGAGCCATGTGATTGACACACACTGCATTCTACTTACATATCCTCTGGCACAGTGCAGCAGGTGATATTGTTGTCTTTGTGCTGGTAGGAACATACAGAAACAGTTCTCTATTACACAGGGTATTTGGGAGGCTTTCTCTTTTATTTTCATTTGTTCTATGAAATAACCAATTTATTGGAAAGTAAAGGGAAAGTTCTGTGTGTCATGTTGTCCTTCATCTTGGTTCTTGAAGATAATCAGTTTAGTTCTCTTGGCTGTATCACCTGAAGTACATACACAGTGTGGAGTAAGACTTGGTGGGAACTTCTGTGTGTTTGTTTTTAATGAGTTTGATTCACCTCTTAGTGTTGCTCTGCCATGGGCTTCGTGAGGCTGTGAAAATGGACAGATCCACGTGTTCCTCTCAGGCAGGCTGACCAAGCTGGAGCAAATTCCTCTTAACTCTTGGTTTTCAATTTGCATCACAGCCTCTGGACTTACTCAGGGTGTCAACATTTTAAATCCTGGTCTTTTCTGGCCATGTTGTCTTCCTTTTTGAAAGCTTTTGAACGCTTTCCCATGATGCATAAATTCTTCATCAGATAAATGGATTTGCTCATGAACATAAAGCCTCTTCAGAGCAAGCTTTAAAGAAGTGTGTAAAGAGAACAGCTTATCTGTTTACATAGATTGTAGCAAAGGATAAAATGGATATTAGAAATATTTCATTAGCAAATCTATGGGGTTTTGTAGCTCTAATAAAGGCAGGCTGGTGCTAACCTGGTTAGCTGATTGGTAACCCAGAATGTTGTTACAATATAGGAATTCAAGTTATAGCAACACTAGGGATATTTTGTTCCCACACTCACTGGAAGGGAAAGATGAATGTTACAAAAAGCATTTCTCATTCTTCTGCTTCGGTTTATTAGTAGCTCCTGTGGGAACATTTGCTGAAGCACTCTGCTGGTCCTGCTATCAGGTTTCTATGGGAGGAATTGCTCATTTTGCTAAGATCAACTCCAGGCTCATTAGGTGTGTGTGATTGTCAAGTGATGAATGTGCAGAGGAAGCAGCCATTGCTTCATTCACACGGTGGTGGGCTGGGAGCTGACTGCTGCTGCTAAGGAGCAAGACCTTAGGGTTACCAGGGGGGATTCTATGGAAGCGTCATCTTAATGCTTAAGAGGAGTCAAAAAACCCCAAATCCAGTCTTAAAACTTAGAGGAAGAAAATAGAGAATGAAACAAATACAGTATCCTTTATAAAACTGTAATTTGTCAAAATTTGGAAGAAGTTGCTCAGTTCCACTTTCTCTTTCCCTTTTGACCTCCATCCCAAAATCTCAGGAAAGTGTATATTAGGACTGGAAGAGTTTCAGAGAGGAAAAACAATATGGTTTTTTATGGAATGAGACTTAGCAGATCTCACTGCAACCTCCTAGTCAGAGTGGGGTCAGCTTTGGAATCAGACCACATTGCTCGTGGCTTTTCCAGTTTGATTTTGAAAACTACCAAGGCTGGAGACTGCACAGCCTCTCTTAGGTGCCTATTCCATTTTGTTTCATGATAAATTTCTCCCTTGGTTCTTCTACAAAAAAAAAAAAAAAAAAAAAAAAAAAAAAGCCCCAAAAGCAAAAAGTCACTCAGTGACTAATGTCTAGAGGAGAAATGCAAAAACCTTGGAAAGGCTAATCTAGGCAATTGAATTTACAGCATTATTTGATGTTAAAAGCCAAGGACTTGGTAACTGTATTGCTTTAGCAAACCATGTTGCTAACCCAGCCACTTGCCAGGGGTGAATTGCCTGGTTCTTACAGGAGGTGCAGCTCTGACATTTCCCCCCCCAACTCTTCACTACTGTGGTTTTTGTTTCCTTCGCAGGTTTCCTCCAACTACCTTTACTGTCAGATGTGAAACAGATTAAAAGGTTTAGTTGAGTTCAGAAATGTTTTTGTCAACTGAGATTTAGCTTAGGTGATTTTCATTTCTGTTATAGACCTGAAGAATGGTAGCCCAAAGGCTCTTCTGATTTCTGTGGCTGGGATTTTTTTTCTAACTAAAATATTATGGTCTAATAAGATTTAATCTCTTCCTGCAAATGCTGATTTGCTGATGTCCTTAGGCCATCACAGCTGTAGTAGCACATCTGCCATAAACATACTGACCTCTTTTGGAAAGGGACTTTACTTTGTGCTGCATGATGCTATTATAGAGCTGCATAGAATACATTCTATTAAATATATGTATGTATTTTAAAAAGGTTTCTGCTGAGTGTCACAGAATGGACTTGACCTTTTATCAGAAAGATACACTACTACAAGAGGATTTTCCAGATTATTTTCCAAAGAAAGTCATTCTCTGCAGATTTGAGACCTTTGTAAGAAGATGGTGCTCATTTGAAAAACTGCCTTTTGTAGCAAATACCTCTTCAGTTCATAGAACTGTAATGCTTTGGGGGTGCTTTACTTTATAAAACACTTGGAACTAGTTGATCTTTGATTTCCTTTCGACCTAAGTAATTTCATTCTAAAACACTGCTTTTCAAGTAGCCCCTTCACTTCGATGTGCTGTTCTGAGTACTTGACTGAGTAGCCTAGACAGTCAATTTGCAAATAGATTAAGTGCATTGGTCTGGCAGAATAGCTCTCAGAGTGTAACCTGACTGAATTCCCCAGGCCTTGCAGTGAGTTCAGCAGGGGCTGTGCCGTGTCCTGCTCTAGTGGCTGGGGCTGGCTGTTGGCCATGTGCCCTTCTGAGCACTGAGGCTTGTAGAGCAGATGCCCAGGGAGTGACTGGCCAAGAGCTGAGTGTGTCCAGCCAGTGGGATATTGTGGTGCACATGTTTGTGATACTGTATGTGAGATACCACCTGGGTATGTATTTAATGAATTCTGGAGGGTCTATTTAAGGAATGACTTCTAGCAGTCCTCTCCTTGAAGCTCCTGAGTGGTATTGGTCAAATTGCCCTCTCTGTCTGCTGTATTATTGAAATACATGGGTATGGGTGTGCTCTCCTGTTCTACATGGGGATCTGAAAGCCCAAGGGCTTATGATGCAGTGTAGTGTTCACATCAGTGAGCTCAGGCTCAGATCAGTTATTTTCCCATCCTTTTTTGTCTCCTCTTTTGGATCAAGACTCTGTTCAGCATTGCTGGCATGCTTTATTTTAAACTACCTGGCCTCACCTTCCCAGGAGCTCAGAATAGCTTGGCTTAAACCTCAGCTGCTGGAGGTTGTGGCAGTGAGAGAGATCCCTGGCTGTGTTTCAGATTCAAAGTAGGAGTAGACAGATTTAATCTCTATTTCAGAGGACAGGGAGAAACATCAGTTTGTCTGTTCCAGAGGTGGCAATTTGGAGATCTCTGCTGGTTTCTCTCTCATCCCATACTCAGAGCCACAGCGTATTTTTCTTCACTTAAAGCAATGTGAAACAAGGCACTTCTGATGCTTTTGTCCCCAGCAAAGGCTGTACAATTTTGTTTTCAGGTCCTTTTGTAGTTTTTGGTATGGAGGAGACAGACCACAATGCCTTATCTTTGCATTCATATGGGAAATTTTAACGTTGCAGCAGATTCCTGGCCTTATTTAATCTTGCAGTATAGATGTTAGATACAGCAGGGGATTGAGTTTTGCTTCTAATTCCAAGTCATACGTGTCCTGATTAATAACAGGGAGGAATCCTCTTAGAAGAATTTCTTTTCGTAGCAGTGGAGAGGTTTGTGGTTGGTGTGATTTACATCAGTGTCCTGTTTCAGCTTGCCTGCCTGGTGCTTTAGGTCTATCCCTTACAACTGAAGAAAGTCTGTGGTTCAGTGGAAATGTAGTGCATCTAGAGCATCATTGTGAAGACTTTTCTATCCTGTTACCTGTAGCATTAGAAGTTTTCCTTTTAAGGAAAGGAAAAAAACATTAAAAGTTTTTCCTTTTAAGCCATTAAAAGTTTTCCTTTTAAGCTTTTGATGGGATGGTTCTTGTATTTTTTGCAGTCTAATCTATTCTTCATTTTTCTGTGGAAATAGTCTTTTTTTGGTACTAAATGCCTCAGCTAGAAGAATTGAAATTATTCAAGCATTTATAGAATACTCTCTTGATTCTTTAAGATGGGTTTTAGAGCTCTTGATAGATTTTTAAATAAGGGTGAAGAATAGCACCACCACTCCCCAACACTGCCTCTGCTTTTTTTGTCCTAAACTGCAAGTGCTGCAGCTGAAGCAGCTCTGGATGCACTGAGTGGTAGGGGACCTGCACCTTTATTTGTAGGATGAGACTTTTCACAGGGAGCACTGTGTTTGTTTCTATTACCAAAACAGTCCACAGGACTGCTGGAATCCAAGAACTTTCTCCCTAGACAACCATGATGACGGTATGAAATGTGTCATAGTCTTGTTTTAATCAGGACTAATACATGAAGACCTCAGGCATTACCATTCTTCCACTTAAACTTATAATACAGGGCCTCTTGAGGGGCTGGTGCCTTGGAGAGTCAAGTTCTTCAGTCTTACTCAGGAGGAGGTTAAAAAGCCTCTTCCACCTTCCCTGGGAAATGGGATATTTATTCCTGTAAATGACTCACGGTGAGAATGCAGCGGTCATTGTTTTCAGGTGCTGTGTTTGGTGGAGTTACTGACTCTAGGACTTTTCCTGCCTTTATTTCTTCATGAAGTGCATCACATCAATTTGGGGAGCGTTAATGGAAAATGTCAAGCCACATTCACCTTTTTTTTGGTAGTGTATGAGTTAATTTTCAGTATATTACTTGATTTTACAAGTGTGGGTCACTTTATTTTCTTCACAGTAATTTTAAAGACATGAAAGGAAAAGTATTGTGTAGCTAATTTGTTACAAAATCCTGAACTGTCATCATTTTAGTTTAATTGCAGTCAAGGGAAGTATTTTATTTCCTGTTTGCATTCGTTTAAGCCTTAAAGCAACAGGTGAGGTATGTGACCATCAATATGGCCATTTTTGGTTATTGCTTCTGTGGCATATTCTGGAACTTCTGAATTTCCTAATGCTGGTGTATATAAACCCTCAGCTTTTGTTGTCACAGATTTGAAAAATCATCAGTAATTTCTGTTTGCGTTTGGTACCTCAGTCCATTTTGACACCACACCAGCCCAGCTGTCCTGGGTTTTGGAGTGAAATCACAAATGCAACTGCTGCAGCCTCTCAGTTCCACACAGCACCTTTCTTGGTGTGTGATTAAAAAGCCTCAAGCATTCTTACCTTGTCATGCTGCCTTATCCCTCCCTTTGGCAGTCCTAATTCCCCCACTTAAGGGGGGAACTTTCTGGCTGAAAGCTGTAAAATGGTGTGCAGTAATCACAATTTTTGCTCCTGTTAGGACTCAGAGGTTCTGTTTTTCTTGTGTCTTGAGCATTTGGTGGATCCACGGGAGTAGACCTGCTACATTTTCACTCTGATCTTATGAAATATTTCATTTTGCAGCTGTCAGTGATAGTCTGGCAGGTTTACTGGGGCCACACTCAACCTTGAGCAGGGCTGTTTCTGTGTGGAAGCTCTTCATGGCGTTAGAGAATGAGGTTTTGTTTTTTGCACAAAAAACTCTCTTTTCTGGGATGCATGTTTACCTGTGCCTGGCATCCTCAAAACCAAACACAATTTTTAGGTTTGTAACTTTTGCAGCTCCACTTCCAAGAGCACCCTGCTGTTGGAGATATGCCCCAGATGCTCTGTATCATGAATGAGTCTTCTCTGTATTTCTGTGGATGTACCAGTCCTGCCTTTTCCTTCACTTGCTCTGGTGATGGTGGAGGATGTCTCCATCCTGGGATAGAATCATGGAATACCAGGTTGGAAGGGACCTCACAGATCATTTGTGTCAATCTTGTCTGGCAAAAGCACGATCTAGAAAAGATGCCCTGGCAGCCTGTCCAGCTGAATCTGAGTGTCCAATGTTGAGGAAGCCCCAAATTCCGTGGGGAGATTATTCCAGTGGCTGATTGGTCTCTTTGAAGTAGGATTTCCTATTGAACTTCGTGCTCAGAGGCAGGAACCTGTATGGAGCTCCAACCTGTAAATGTGGCCTGCAAAGTTTCTTGCTGTAAATTCAGAGACATTATGTGCAAATAATGTTTGACAACTGCATTGTAATACTGTGTGTTAATGACATGGGGAATGTCATGCGCTTTTTGCTTGCAAAACTTGAGAGTACCAGACAGTTGCTGAAGGACCTATATATATATATATGTGACTTTGTTTCATGTTCACACTCTGGAACGAGATTGAACTTGGGCTTCCTGCCAGGTGCCTGCTGGATGGAAGTGCTGTGGGGTGGATGTCCTTTCACTAGTGCCTTTCCACCTGAAGACAATGTTAATCCTTGCCTAACTCAGAAAGTTCACATTTTGGATTTTCTTCAGTCTCAAGTGGAGCATCTTGTTTACTTGTTTTGTCTCCAGAGGCAGGATTCAATACAGATCCTGCATCTGGATTTTGCTATCCCAGCTGAGATACACAATGGCTTTTGTTAGATGCAATATTTTTCTCTACTCTGAGAGATGTTCTCATTGTCAAAAGAAAATCTACACCAGAGAAAAATTTTGTTAGAGTAGACTCAGTAATATATCCGGTGTTAATTCAGGGGCAGGATATTGAGGTATTTACTTGGACTTGAAGAATCTGTCTTTATCCAGTAATTTGTCATAAGTACCTCTGTCAGTTATTTCTGTACCTCCTCTGGGGGCTCAGTGGTGATCTCACCCTCCCAATTCAAACTAGGAGCCTTGGTGAAAGCACCTCCCTTTCCCCAGGAGACCTGACAAGGGGCATTTAAACTGGACATTTATATGCCTAGTGATAACACATTTTGAGCCTGTGTCCATAGTACTCATGCTCAGGTACTCAAACAGGTGGCTTTTTACATTGCTTTCATTAACAAGGTAGCTTTGGATATGTGCATTTCACATCCTCTTACTTTGTTTCCCTTCATCCTTGCAGTGTTTAATGCCTCTCTTTCAATTACACCTTGAGAAAAACTGGGCATAGAGGGGGCTTATATTAATGTCTGTGGAGGGCCTCAGTTTGCTCTAGCCCTAAGCCCACTCAAGCTTTCATTTAGCAGTCCTTGTAGCTAGGTGAAGTGCTTACTGTCTCCCAGATGGAATATGTGCATGCATTATATATCTCAAAAGAGTCAATTTACTTCTAATTTTTTCCCATTTTAATAAATAGTGATCACATGTCTCTTTCGAGCTCAGTAGAACTTAAACATTTCATATGTTGGTAATATTCTTGCTGTTTCAGGCAGCTTTGCATATATTTAAAAATTCATTGAGGGAGATACTCTTTTGATTGTAAGGGCAAATGTTATCCAAAAAACTCCACAGAGATTGTACCATTATTTTAAGCTTTCCAGCTTACATTTCTATGCAGGTCCTTACCTTGCCCTTTGCTTCAGCCTTCTGGCCCACCCCTTTTAAGGCAGAGATCCCTTTTAAAGCGTGGGGAAAGCTGGACTTGCAGGGTTGTCTTCTACTGGCTCTCTGCCAGAAATTAGATTCCTCTCCTCTGTGTTAAAATTCTCAATGTGTTTGCACTGTAATATGCAACTGAAAATGTTGACTTTGTGTTCTTTACTAAAAGCATTAATGAAAACTCAGCTGACAATATACTTGAGTAAACGGTTCCACGAGGATATTGTCCAAAATTTAATCTTTGATTTGCTTGTGTGTTGTTTTCTTTAACATAATTCCTCGCAATAACTTAATTGTTCTGTGAAAAACAGCAGATTTTGCTTTTGTTTGTCTCACAGTAGGGAGGGAGAATAGAATATGGAAGTAAGAAATCTGATGTTATTTTCCCCAGAATTGTTTTTGTTTCTATTTCAGAAGTGACTTAAATTCAGAGCAAACTGTTCAGTAGATGAGTCTTGACAGATGATGTCTATACCACCTGATTAAACCTTGAAGAACATAGAGAAAATTTACATTACATAATTTAGATCAAAGGGAAAATGTTTAAACTCATAAAATTTTGAAGCAAGAGGCTGTTCTGGTGATCTGCTAAATCTGGTTGTACACATTTGGTGATTTGAGTTGAAGAGCTAACTATGTACACAATTTCTTATAAAAGTTCTATGAAAATGAAAATACAGAAAATGAATGTTAATGTGGCAAATGTATTTTTAGTAACTTGCTGTCTAAGAGAGATTATTAGTTAAGGTCACCGGTTAATCCCAATGTCTGTGTTGTGCAAGACTCATATAGGGACTGACATGAACTGCTACTCCAGCACTGGGAGTTCACCACTGTCTTGGAGTGACCACTACTTACCTTGGCATGGTAGTGGCTTCTGAATAGTCCCTCAACAACTACTTATAAATAAAATTGTGTGTACCTGACTGGATAGAGTCCTGAGCAACCTGTTTGATTTTCCTGGCTGACCCTGCTTTGAGCAGGAGGTCAGGCTGGAGACCTCTGGAGATGCCTTCCAGCCTGGCTCATCCCGTAATCCTTGTGTGTGTAAAATGTGTGTGAGGGTGTAACCATGTAATGTTTCTGGATGATTTATAAAGAAACTCTGGGTGATTTCAGATATAGCTGTAATAAACTTTCCCTCTGCTGGTTTTCTTTGCCCAGTCTGCCACGAAGAAGCCCCGGAAGTCTCCGGCGGACAAGGGGCGTCCGGACGCCGCAGCTCGAGGAGCGAGCCGGGGGAGAGCCAATGGCCACCCGCAGCAGAATGGAGAAGGGGACGCTGTCACCCTGTTTGAGGTGGTTAAGCTGGGAAAGAGTGCTATGCAGGTAAATGTCTGCTTGTGTTCCTCCTCACCATTCTGTGTATCCTGACTGGAGTCCAGTCTGAGCTGTGCTTTTGTAAACAGTAGTATTTTCTTATGACTGCATTGGTCCAACAGACTGTGTATGATAAAGTATGGGACTGAAAGGGTTCTGACTGGGTGATTGAAGGCTGTCATGTATCCTGCTGAAGAATAAGAGACCTGGCAGAAAGTTATGTGTTTCAAATTCTCCATTATTTTGTTCCTTTCTCCTAAGTTAAAAATATATATTGATATTAAGCAGGTCTTTAAAGTATATCCTGTAGCAAGCTTTATATGGGCAAAAAGTGTATGAAAATAATGATGAATCCAAGCATTTTTTATTCACTTGTTTTTTCAAGAATACCTGCTCACACAAGCATTTTGGAGCCCTTTGCACTGGAACTTGCATTCCTGCTGTCCCCATTAGGACAGTGGGTGGAGGCTGAACTATTTGCTTAGACTTCCACTGAGTCTGAGGGAAAACACTGACACATCCTGAAGGCAAATTTTTCATTGTAAAATAAATAAGATTGTCCTAATTGCCTCTAGAAATGTTTCTTACCCTCTTATGTTTTGATCAGGTCGGAGGTCTTTACAGGATGTGTGGGGCCAGGTGAGTCACACCTCAAGACCCTGCACAGAGGATTGATTTTGACAGTGTTGTGTGGTTTTAGTATGCTGCTGTGCTGCAGCTCTTGATTTTGATACCTAAAGGAGAAACAATGGGCCCAAAACACTCTTCAGCCCATGCAGTCCAAAGGCAACAGTCATTTCTGCTCTGAAGGATTGTTTAGGCAAACCTCCTTTACTTTGCATTTCAGCAACACAAGACTTAGGCAGTATCAGTTAGTTTGTTTTGATGCTGACTAACATGAGGAAAATTGGGTGGTAGGTCCCATTCTCAATATTACTTTTAGTGTAGCTAAAGCTAAGGCTCTTTTAAGTCCCAGAGGAATCAAATATTTCAAATGAGTGAAAGTTGTTGAAAATTTTCTGTCTCAAATCTGTGGAGTCTGAGATGTAATTTTAAAGAAGTAATACACAGGAAGGAAATGAGAATTTTTGTACTTCATAGTTTCTGTGTTTACAGTCATTCAGGATTGACCCTTCTTATCTAGTAGGTGAAGACAGAACAAATTTACTCCTAACAAAGCTATGGATTCCTTATGCCTTTTTTTCCCACAAGAGAGCTTCCAACTTTGTTTGGTTTTCAGCACTTTTTCAAATTTTGTTTTTGGCAGAAATTGAGGAAACATCTGGAGTCTATTTTCTGGTTTTACTGTGGTACAGAACATACAATATACTTTGTGTGGTATAGTTGACTTAGATTTATTGATATTTGCAGAAGCCAAATGGAAAGGAATGAGCAACTGCTTTGATATTTGATGACTCTGTGTGTATGTGGAATTGACTCTGATACATTTTATCTATTTCAAAAGATATGCCTACACAAGTCTTCTGCAGATTAAATACAGAAAAAGAAATTGTCTGCATGTTTGTATTAAGAAACATTTGGAATTCAGATACAAAGAAATTGTTTTGAGAAGTGGAGAATTTGTATATGCATGTGTGGATGGATGTGTGTCTGTATATTCACATATACATACCTGTGTCCACAAATCACATATGCACAGACACACATGCATAACATGTGCCAAGCCTGCAGGTAGGAGAAAAAGTACACAGCACCATCTAAGCAGGGGAGAGATTATACACAAATAGTAAAGGAGCAGGCAAGAGTATTTGAAGGCCTGGGGTGCAAACAGGCATAAACAACTTGAGTCCTGATTTCAGGAGTATGCATTGCTTGGGCACCTTTGAAAAATTTACTGTTGGTAAAAATATTCTAAAAAATCAAAGAAACCCTATAGTAGGAAATAGAATGCAATTAAAACGTGATTTAATATTTTTTATCTTGCATTTTCAGACAATCATGTCATGTGAAACTAAGGTTCTGTGAACCAAAATTATTGGTGTCTTTATACTTGTGTTTTCCTGTAATAGATTAGGGATTTTGATGTAACAATTAGGAATGCTTGACATTTTTGTTTTTCATAGTTTTGATCCAGTTTTCTTTGTTCAATTTTAGCAATTTTGTCAATATTGCAGTTTTCAAACAAGTGACATATATTTGTATTTGGCTGAACATATTATTTCTCAATATCTAGTTCCTTCCCTGTAATATGAATATACTTTTTTTTCCTCTAGTGCTCCTAAGTTTGCTTATCTAGCAATGAAAACCCAGGAAAATTGAATTAATATATTCTGAGATTACATGGAAATCATGTGCTTTCGTTTCTGATCTATCTGCTCCTGCTGTTTGCTCTGAGAATTTTTTTTAGTTGTTAGATTTTTCTGGCTTTGTGATGCCAATTCATAAAACCCTGTTACTGAATTCAATTTTCACTTCTTCTAAGCGTCTCTATTTTGGTTCTCACAGCAGGATTCATTTATTACATCTCTTCAGGCTTATTGCTGGTTGCTTCTTCCAGGGGAATAAAATCAGTTTAATTTTTTGTATTTCAAGTATAAATAACTCCAGGCCTGCTATTTGCCTCTGTCACAGGGTGCTGTTTGTGTCTTCCTTGAACTCTGTAAACCACGTTGGGTTGGTATCAGATGGTTGTCAGTGTTTTTCATTTGCTCTGTGACCTTTTATACAGTTAGTGCTTCAGAAGTTGTTTGGTCAGGAGCTCTGTGTGTGTGAAGTGTGACATGACCTTTGCTCATGCTTTCTGCAGGTACATTTTCAAGTGTTACTCCATTAAGACTTCATAGAACTTCTTTAGTGGTTTTTGTTTTCATAGTCAGTCATGATACTCTTCTGCTTTTTGTCATTTATCTCTTCCATATATTTAATTTTGAGTTATATCATTTTATGGTGATAGCTATATCCTCTACATTTCCCTACTCTGAACTTCCATAGGCAGAATGGTCTTTATCAGCCTTTCTCATGTGCTCAGCTGCCCACTGAATGAATGAAGGCTTGGGTGAGCCTCTGCTCTTCCAGCTGAGCCACCCAGGCAGAGGTTGTCTGGTAGCTAAAATATTCAGACATCTCTACATTGGTATCTGACCCTGCTGTTAAGATGACAGGAAACTAAAGAACTTGTGATAAGATCAGATTTTGTTTAGGACTCAGACTGCAAATTTCTCAGGAGTTACTTATGACCAGTTATCTCTAATGAAGTTTGTGCTACTGGTGGTCAAACGAAGCACAGAAGTGTTCTGCTTTTTTGTCTGCAAAGGAGCTTTGTTCCCCAGAACATCAGAGAGAATGGATCATCAATCATTCTAGAAGGTGTTCAGTACCAAAACATGAACATATCTGTGCCTTGATGACTCTGCAATATTCCATGCATTACCAGTCACCCTTAACTGGTGTTAGCAGCTCACTACAGAGTAGGGGCTGCTTTTGAGGGAAAAGAAGCTTTAAAAAATTGCCACCTCTGCTTATGCTCAGCCAATAAAAGGTAATCTTGGTGTTAATTAGACATAGTTCAGAATAAATATGGCTCCATTATATGCCATACTTATAAGATAAGTATGCAAGTATCTAGTGTGTTGAAATGGAACTTTTTGTTGTGCCACCAGTTTTAACTTGTCTTTCCAGAAATCAAAGATGCACAGGGTCCTCACTGTTCTTACCTGCACATCTTGGCACACAGGGATTTGTGTCCTTTGAGGTTCCCTCCCTGTCCAAGTAAAGCTGCATTTGTAGCACTGCTTACCTTGCCATGAGAAGTCCATCTCTGGCAGTAGGTCAGAGTTATTCCTGATTAGAGTGATGACTGTATAACCAGAACTACCTTATGCAGGAGGAATTAATTACATGTGTTTTTACATAGTACCTTGAGATTAAGAACATCAGAGCAGCTGTAACTGGATTGCACCAAAAATCCAACAGTCTGTCTCTGACAGCAGCAGTTAAGAAAAGGAGTAAGGGGGCAAAAATGAATTTTGGGTATTTTCCCTACCTGTGACTGTTTGCAGCTCAGAGCCACTGTGGTGTCTGTATTCTCAGTGGTCTTAATGGCCCTCTCTTCTCTGAGTTTCTTTTCTCCCTCTGAAAGTGTTTTTTGCTGGATCACATCTCTGTGTCTCCCTCAACTATTTTTGAAAGCGAAGGTCTTTGAAGATTAAAAAAATATAGGCAATACAATTATTACCCATGCTTTTTGTGTTAAAGGCATGTTTTAGTTTAATTGTACTTTATTGTATTTAAACTGCTGTATCCTCCAACTTGAAAGATAGATAATAACTTAGGGTTTCCCCAGATTGTCTCAGAAACTCTTTAGGAGTTTGAGTATGCAGTCTCTAAAGTTTACTGGGCAAAATGACTGCATCTGTTATTAACATTTAAACTAGTATTCTCATTTTGCTAGGCAGATTTCTTCTGCCTAGCATAATCTTGCTTTGCTTTTGATTGTATGGTACTGAATTAAAAGAAAAAAAAATTAAAACTAGGTGCACATTTTTATAGTTGTTACACTGGGAACAATTTAGCCACCAAATGAAGCATTAATTAATTAGAGGAATATCTCTTAATACCAAATGAATCTTTCTGCAGTCATCACACAAGACTTCTTTTCCCTTGTGATTTAATAAGATGTGAGATGATTTGGCTGTTAATGTGAACACAAGTGCCAATAGTGCATTTTGTGAAAGCATTTGTACCTGAAAATACTCATTATACTTGAAGGCAGAGGAGTGTTTTGGTCTCTAGAATGTTGATGTTGTTTGAAGCATCTGGGAGCCCTTGAGGAACTGTGCTAGCAATGTTTATGAGCAGTTTTGATGCTTTGTAGCATCATTCATGCCTGTGATTGGCTCAGCTTAAACAGACACAGCCCTTGGAAACGGTGTAACATCAACTGTGAGAGACGAGCACCTCAAAAAGCTCTGTACCACTTTAGTAAATTTTGGTGAAAGCTTTGTATGGTGCACCCACCTTTTCTGAGCTCTCAGCTGCGGAACTGCTGCTCTGAGTAGTGTGGGTCTGCTGGACAAGAGTGCCCAGCCTCAGGACTTCCTGTGATTTTAGTCCATTTGAAAGCAGAATTTTCCCAGTACCTTTTATGCGCTCAGTGTAATGCCAGTTAACCTTTACCATTCTAAGATTCTCTTAAGAGAATAAATTTCTTCTTCTCTTGGTAGCGTTTTTTCTCCCAAATGGTTCAATGTAACATGCTACATTGATTTCCCTGTGTAATGGTATTTAATACCCAGTGTACTGCATAGAAATATGCCAAACAGATAATCCTGTATGGAGAGTATAAATCCCTTAGTTTTATTGGGAAGAAATACTTCTAGGATTATATTCCTTTCCTCTCTGTGCTTCAGAAAATAAAAAGTTATGTAGGTAGACACTGCATAAAACAAATTTTCCCATCTTTACTTTTATCTAAAGTGAGATTTTTTGGGGGTTTTTTTAAAGAAAATAATTTTGGGTTATCAGGAAGTGCACAATAGGTGTTAGCAAAGTATGAGCTCTTTCATAATTTAAAATTAGGATCCTTAGAGAAAAAGAATGAAGTGCATGTCCTCAAGCTGCAGTTCATTTTTATTATCCTTATATTAGGTTTTCACTGGGTGTATATTAGACTTACCACCTGCAGTCTGGAATGCAGCCAGGCACTCATCCTGGAGTGTACTGCCTGATCTGAACTGCACGTACTTCCACACATTAGGAAGTAGTTTCTCTCTAGTAGCTATCTGTGTAATTTCTTCAGTTTTCACAGAATTTATCCTTAAAAGGCTTTTATTATTTTTTTAAGAAACCCAGCCTAAACAGATTCACTTAAAAATTTTTATGCAGAGTGTTTTAAGTCTCTCACTACTTGCCTTTTTTTCCCTTGGGTCCTTATTTTTAGTGTACTAAGTTCTTCTCACTATCTGTTAAAGTATATTTTCTACTTTTCTATTTGAGTGGCACTTTATACAGGTTATTGAAATATTTAATTTCACTGTGCATTCCTTTTTTAATCAGTTTCAAATTTCATTTGAGTGACTTCAGGTTTTTGGCAGAAGTTGTTGGTGTAAGCTTTGATTTTTGGGTTTTTTCTTACCTTGATGTAAATACATTACACACCCATTCTAGAATAATTTTTTCCTTCATATTCACTGTAAATGAAGCATGTCCATGATCAGTTGTATGAAATGGCAAATTATTTAAAGTTCTTTATACTCGATTTGCCTCAGTTTACAGTTGACTCAGATCTTCCATTTTAATATACACTTTGTATATGGTGTCATTTGTTTTCCCTTTTGTTTGTAGCACTGTTGCCAGATTGTTACTTAATTGAAATTGTGAAATAGGTTTTTTTGAAATCAACTTTCATTAATATTTAGTGGGACTGTGCTAATTTACACGAGCTGGCAAGGTGTCCTCTGCAGTCAGTCCCTCTGGTTCCTCCAATGCTTAATGCTCCTAAATTCTCTTGCACTGGAGGAATATGAAATGGATTCATAGCTGCAAAGCCTAAAGGAGGTAATAAGATCACTGGCTTCGTTATTTCATTCATTGCATCTGACTTTCATTTTACTGACAACCCCAAGCTGCTGTTCCTCTTCAGTACCATAAAATGCTTTGGTTTGTCTTTTAGCAGACTTTGGGATGTGAAGGTCAATACTTCTGCAAGTTGATTGATTTGAAGTTGTTTACTCAGACTTTGGATCTATTCTGCTACTTGCTTCATTTAGGCTTCTTGTTTCTATAGGGTTGCTTACCTGGCATATTCTTAAAATTATGCTCCATGGTAGTTCTTAAAACAGACTCATCAGAGAGCTCATTTCTATGAGATTCTCTTGAAAAACTCTTGCAGGCTTTGGAAAATCTTTGTACCGACTCTGTATTTGTACCATACATCGTCTTCCATTTGCAGGAAACTTCGATTTTTTTTTCTCAGTTCTCATAAGAATAGAAGCAATTTCATTTAAAAAAAAAGGTTGATTCTTATTTTTGTACTGTACCTCTATGGACTTGTTGACTGACCCAGACTGTGAGAGACGGTATGTGTGTATATGTATGTGTGTGTGCTTATATGTCTAGATGTGTCCTGACAGCAGGGAATGGAGCAGGGTTGTTGGTGTTACTGGAGTAATTTGGAGGTTTTATCTGTGTAATTGAGCTTGTTGCCAAGGGAGCCTTTTCCTTGTGTTTGCCTTGAAGTTGGTGAATCCCAAAAGCATGGATGTGCTGCCCCTGGGCAGGCTGCAGCACATCCTGCAGATCCCATGCCTCCCCAGAATGCTGAATTTATTATGCATTTCATGCACAGCATCTAAGTGCACATTTCCATATGGTAAATCCATGCTCCCCACTGTATCTGAAGGGAAAAACATCTGGAAGCAGATGAGTACCACTGGGGCAGCTCATGCAGTCTATTGCTGCCTTCTTTCCCAGATGTTTTGTGGAAGTAGGCAGGGATCCTTGTGGGCCTGAATTCTGGGGGATGGAACCTGTTTGTAGCTACCTCCTTTCCAAAAGAGCCACCTGGTCTTTCCCTCTGTCACCACAAGTGCCTTTGAGGTGTTAATGATCTGTGCTTGGACAGGTGGCAGGGAGGGCAAGAACAGGAGGTCTTGGGCAAGGTGATCAAATGTGGTCATTTTCCTGAGTTTGCTCTTGGATTATGTATAAAAAGAGGGTTTGCTGTGACCTGGGGCCTGTTGGTTAGAAATCCTGGTTTTTAGTAGGAGTCCTCTCTCTATGCATATTTATGCAAAATAATTCCATTTCTGGCAAGGCTTGCATGTTGCACCATTTGCTACACTGCTGCCCGTGGTTTGATTCCTTTTTTGCTTGTATTCAATCTTTTTTCCTGGTATTTGGATTACTGCTGTTTTGTCTTGGTTTAGTTGATACTTGTCTCACTTTTGGGTCTGAGGTGTGTCATTTTAATTTACTCATCTAGTGTTTTCAGTTTTTGCAGCTCTTTTCTGTTACATCAAAAGTCAACAGTTTGATTAAGTTCCAACTGCTGTAGTATATGTAGTCTGGCTTCATTGTCTCCTGTTGCCTTAAACTGTAATCTCTGCCAAAATTGGGCAGCCAGCATGCCAAGTGTGCATGAGGGGCTGAGTGTGTGGGTCTGTGGGTGTTATTTGGGGACACTGATTTTTAGGGCTTAGTGAATGCAGTTTGTGTGGCTCAGTGCTGATGCTGGCAGGTCAGGTGCCTGTATGTGACTTGTCACCCACAGCCCTTCAGTCAGTGGGGCTCTCTTGGGGTACACACAAGCACTTGTGCAGCAGGAGCCCTCTCATCTCTCCACATGTACCTGTTCAGAGTAAGAGTTACACTGCCTCTGTGTGTGTGTCACACACAGTGGTGAGTGCCAAGGCACTGAGGAGCTTGTGCATGCCAGCTTTGATCAAATGAACCCTACCCACAAATTCAGATTTTACTTACAGCTTTGTCAGTTCTCTGGGAGGTCAAGACAGTCTTTGCTTGCTATCCCTCTGAGAACCTTTGCTCTGATTTTTCTGCCTTTCTTATCTACTGCTGCCACTGAAGAGTCTGCATTGCCTCAAGTCTGGTCCCCAAGTCTGGAGATGAGCCACTTGTCTTTATTTTTCTGTAAATTGCCCAATGGTTCTGGGTTGAAAGAGCAAGTGCCACACTGGTAGGACAGAGTGGGCCCCCAGTGCCCAAGGACACTGTGTGTCCCACACAGTTCTTTTAGTACAAGAGACAGAAAATAGAAAGAGCTGCACTGATGCTGCAGTTTGAGATAGTGCTGCAAAAATCATTTAAATAATTGTAAAAAAGAAGCAGAAGCAAAATTTAAAGGTATTCCTTCACATTTCTTCCCTTGGCTCTCCCTTTTTTAAGTCCAGGAGGGTTCATTGGCAGTATTTATAGCACAGTCCATGAGAAGCTGCAGTGGTATAGCTGAAGGGGCAGTGTGTTGTAACAACAAACTGGAGTAAGACTGAACGTGGGAGGGAATTTCTTGGGCCAGCCCTGCTTCCATGGGGAGTGTTTTCTGTGAATCCCGGCTGTGGGTAATGAACAGATGCTGGGAAACTAGTTATTAACACTCAGGAAAAGCAGCTGAGGTTTCCCAGGCTCAAAGAAGAATATAGTAGACTTCAGAAACTGTCAAGAGATGTGTGACAAGAGTGGGCAAGGATAAAGATACAGAATTATTTCTGGGCAAGCCACATGGCACACAGTAGGATTATTCTGCCTGGAAAGAGGTGGCCAGATGGAAGAATGGAAAATGCAAACAGGGGCTTGGGGTTTGTTTTTTCTTGTTTCATAAGAATTGGGCCACATCAAATGGATCTAAGAATTGGCAAGTTTAAAACACGATTGTTCTTTTATTTTGCTGTGAATAATTAACCCTTGCACACTGCTGCAAGATGATGGAGATATAAAGCTGGTTTAGACAGACACATCCATGAGAGAAGAAATTTGCTGGGGTCTTAAGGGTTTGGGACAGTAACTCAGAAAAATCAGTGTATTCTTGCCCTTCTCTTAGTCTTTTCCCTACCTGTATAAGCCCTGTAGGGCAGGTGAACCTGTCATCTGACCAAGCATGGCTGCTATTTTCTTTACTGTAAAAAGTAGGTCTGGCAATTGCGTGTTGTTCTGATAGCTGCAGTAACAGAGCTGTTCAAACAAATCTTGTAAATTGGTAGTACATTAACAGCCTGGTCATTAAGCTCTGTCAATATTTGGTGTAGTAAATACTTTTTACATTTGGCTACATTTGGTTTATGTGCCCTGGAGGATTTTGCTGATTGATTAAAATGATTGATACTTCCAGGAACAGGTCTGAATTCATGATGAAATAACAGTGAGATAAGATTTTAGATAACTGGTTTTATGCTGCTGCTTCATGATTCCTCAACGTGTGTGAAGCTTACACTTGCTTTCTAATTTCTTCTAAGTAGCAGATGGACCCCTTTTTAAGATTGCTTCCCTATGGGGGGTGTATGTGTGTGTTTTGGGAGGCAAAACCTGTGAAAACTGAGTTTCCTGGCAAATTGGATATTTAGAGATTCATGCTGGTTGTTGGATAACATGATGGTACTGCTAGTCTGTTCATGCCTCAAGGGTGCATGTAGTGATGTCTGTTAAACATGGAGTGCTTTGGCTCAGTTTGGAGCTCTGTGTGTCTCTGGTACATGCACAACTAGTTTGCTGCATCCTTTTCCTCATAGACCTGCCAAGGCCCCGCTGGTAGTCTTGGGAGTTTGCACTTGGATAAACTGGAAATGGCAGGGGGATTTTCCAAGATCCCTCCTTACAACTACTAATTAAGAAAAATGAAGATTTTTCTGAGATGAAATTGTTTGGATTTTATTGTCTTTCCTATTAATTCCTTTTCAGTATGGTAGAAGCTAGTTTTGTGGGCATGGTAAGGTGTTTGTATGTCTGTGTGGTTTTTTAAATTCAGTTTTATAGAAATTCATTGTAGACTTGAACTGTCCAGAATAAACTAATCTATTTGCAAAGTATGCTCTGATAACACAATCAAGCTTTTCCTAATGAATGCTGTTGCATGTGCTGAACAGAAAAGTTTGTCTTTTCCCTCCTAAAATAAGTAAAGCGTAATATTTGATTACATTAATGTACACAATTCCTTACCAACAGTGTTTATGTAGCTGAGAAGCTTGGAATATCAGAGATGATAAAAATATCTGCTGGTTAATTGTAGTTCTGAGGGCAGTTAAAAACTGAGTTTCCTATTCTGTGATCCAGGTAGCTTACAAGAACCCTAAGTCCAACTTATGTGTATTATTTTATTTACTATGTATTCCTCATTATGTTTTGTTTTCCTGAACTGTTTGCAGTATTCCTGAGCGACTGATGTACTGCTTTGGCCTTTATAAATGCTGAGAGCTGAAGGGGCAGTTATATGGAAGAATGGAAAATGCAAACAGTTCTACTCATCAGTTTTCTGGGAATGTATGTTGGTCATTCTGAGTGGAGTAACAGTGTTTGTTTTTTTAACACAATTTTAAAACTGAAAAAATGCTCAAAGTAGTTTTGAGGAATTACAGTAATTTCAACTTGAACTTGGGTTTATACAATATAATACCAGCAAATGATGCATATAGTTCTGCTCTCTAACAATATTTGTTCTGTCTCCACCTTGAGAGAAGGTGCATAGATTTCTGAATTTGTACACATGTATAATTATGCAAAATAAATGCTCAATTATAAGATTATATTCTGAAAAGAATAAGTCATTTGTCTTTAATAAAACACTTTCTGAGAGTCTCTGATAAGTATTCTTTTTTTCTTGACAGTCTGTGGTGGACGACTGGATTGAATCATATAAACAAGACAGGGACATAGCACTTCTGGATTTAATCAACTTCTTTATCCAGTGTTCAGGATGTCGAGGTACAGAGCATGGGAAACAAGTTGTATAGAATAAATCTGACCTACAACATGTGTTAATGCCAATGCTGGTAAAGATGGGGGAGACACTTGGATTGGTACTCTTTGTGTGCATGGTTTGTATAGAAATATTGTCTGCATTCCAGAATAACTTGATTTAAAGCTTGTTTGTGAAGGGCTACCCTTTCTCTTTCTCACTTTCCTGTCATCATGCTAAAGTGTACAAATCCTCACAGAGACTCTACTCATCAGCAGCAGGAGACAAAAGATCTGGTACTCCAGGTAGGTGTATCTTTATTTTCCCTTTCTGTTTCTTCCTAATTTTTAATTGCAAAAATTAGTAGGTAACTATCCCTTAACTTTGATATTTTTTCGTTCTTTTTAGGAAAATGATTTTTTTTAACTGAAGAGGAAGGAGTCAGGCTTCAGTTCACTTCAATTAGCAAGAAAAAATTCCTGTGGATGAAGCAGCAGTGTTATTTGTTCCTCTGTGATACTCTGTCCCGTCAGCAGCGAGTGCCCTGTCTTTTATACCCTGCTTTAGCAGTCTCCATTCCCAGGCATGCAGCAGTCAGCCATTCTAGCATTCTGTTGCTGCACTGTGCCTTCTAATGAATTTTTCATGTGTTGTCTTTTTTCACTTAACTCAGCCTTGAAAAGAGACAGAGCTCCACTCTCTCTGTAGTGCCCAGAACCAAACTGTTTACTGTTTTCTGACGCTTCCTAGAATTTACTTTGAATAGAGTTGAAAGCAACCCACAATTCAGAAATTCATTTTCTTCATTTTGTATGTGATGTGGGAATACACCCTTAGGCATCAAATGTTCTGGGTGGAAGTCCCTTTTCTTCCTTCTTAAGTATAAGGTGAAGTCTTGAGTAGTTAAAAGCATCAGAGAAAAGAAATAGGAACCATCAGCAGCTTCAGCAACCCTTTTTTGTAGCTGAAGGAAATAAACTTATTTTGTGGATGATAGGAAAGACTGAAGCTCTGGGAGCATTCTGTGAAAGGGCTGAAGGTTAGGGCTTAGGTTACCAGCCTGTGTCAATGTCTGCACTGTTCACACAGAACTCCTGAAACATTTTTCAGTTGTGTTTGGCAGCTTATGTGAAAGTAGTTGTATTCTGTGTGCTTTTTCTTTTTTTTTTAACTCTCTCCTGAAGGTGTAGGTGAACAAAAGCAACCCCACAAGCTTATTTGTAAGAATTTGGGCTGCATTAAACCAAAGGCATCCTTTGCCAAATGTTTATATTCTTGTTGATGTAAGCTTTTGATGAAGGCATGTCATAAATATCTTCATTCCCCTGCTGCTCTCTAATTTATTCTCCCTTTCTTTCTCTTCATTAGAGAAAGCAGCACTCTGATAAGATTCCTATTTTTTCAACCCCTTGTTGGTGAGTGATGCAGGCTGAATGCCCACTGTCAGCCATATGCTGCTGGAGCAAGTGCTTCCCAGAAAAGCTTTCTGTTACTGGCTGGGAGGCAGCAGTGCTATGAGTGCCTGATGGCATTGACTTACTTGGCTTTTCTTTGAATGGTGACTTTCCATTTTCATTGCTCTACTCTGTATCCCAGGGCTGTCTCTGTGAGCTTCTTTCAGTGCCTTCTGGTCCCAAACAGCAATGGTAGGAGAAAGGAAGCAAAAATTAATTACTCCCAAGTCTGTAGTGTGTTTGGGAGATTTATTTCCGTTTGGAATTTTTGCAGTGACTATAGTAACAGCTGTAGAACAGGGTTAAAATCCTGGCAAACAGTGCAGTTCTTTCCAGTTTCCAGTAATATGCTTGTTTTCTAGAATAAATAAGAGCTTATCAGAAGAGAGTGGATTTTATTGGTAGTCCACTTAGGGTAAAATGCATACCAAGCTTTCCTTAATGGAAATGAGAAATACGGGGTTGTTTTGTATCTTGTGAGGAAGACCAAGATTCTTTTTCATGGGAAGACTGTATATTATGACATCTTTATTTCCCTTTAGAGACTCGGTTGACATTCTTGCTTATTTCTATTTCTGATAAATAACAACCCCTTGTGAATCTCAATGACTGCTTTATCTTCCTTAATTTTCTTCTTTTCAGTTTGCCCCACTAACATTATCTTGGATTCTCCAGCCTACTGTCCCAAAGTTGGATCTAAATGCTGACTGATAATATATCTAAGTTTGTGATCATTGACTGAAGGGAGGAGGAAACTAACTTGGGACAAAGTTTCTCAGGAAATTGTGATGCTAGATTTATAAATCTACCATTTCAGTAGTGCTTAGAATCACTTGATATCTAGATACATATAAAGTACATTTAGCTTGATGTGTCTTTCAGAAGTTCTGAGCAAGTGGAAGAGTATGTGTCCATTTACTAGCTTTAATTAGAAATTGAGGCACCAAACTGTTTTATTTAGCAACACTCTTGACCCTGAAAAAATACCTTTCTGTTTAGAGAAACATTGATTTTTATGTGTTAATTCCATTCTCTTGGGCAGCACAGATGCTTGAATGAACCTCTTGGCATCTTCTAGCTTTGCTTGTAGCTGCTACTGAAATGAGAAATGATCTCTTGTAAATATGAGTGAGCAGGTGTATTATGTAAATTGTTGATACTAACCATTGTTAAATTAGTGGCTTTTGCAGGTGAACGTAAAAGATCTGTGCAATTGATAATTCAATAAATATGCACCAAATACTCAAGCATGTCTGTCCTTTGTCAACTCTTCTGAGTATCTATTTAATGTATGTCCATTAAAAACATAGGAGATGAGATTTTAGTGTGACTCCAGTAGTCTTTCTGTGGTTTTAGGGTGCTGTTTGGTGTAAATGAGAAGCTTCTTGTATTGAACCATCAAAACATCTCATTTCAATGAGCAGATTTGCATGGGAGTTGGTCACTTGTCGTATCATCTTTCCTCAAGTTTGCCTGCTCAATCTGTACATATGTTGCCTTTGCTGATTTTGATTACAAAGTGAAATGGTTATGTAAAGAATTTTTCTTTATCTTGCTTGATTTTTTCATTTGAGAATACAAAAAGGTCCCTGCCATTCACAGCTTGTCTGTGTAGTCTTTTCTGTGGTGTTATGTTGAATATCTATGGCAGAAAAAGGATTAACAAGGACTGATACATTCACCAATTCACTTTTTGTTTCCACCCCTTTTAAAATGTGTTGCTGCTTCTAGATGGAGGATCTTGTATAAGGTAGTACCTTAGAAAAGTGAAAAGGTAAGTGTTAGAATATTTCTTCCTTGTGGAAAAACAGCAAAAATGCTGTTTGCAGTCCTTGAAAATAAAACAGGTATGTCTGTTGATAGTAGGTGTTTATTTTCCAAGGGATTTACAACGTGTAAAGCAGGTTAGTGTTGTATTTACTTTCTTATTTCTAAGTCAGGAGCAAAATTTGAGAGTCTTCATTATTAGGTAACAGGGAACTTTTTGACATTAGTTTGTTGTAATGATAAAGCCCTTTTTTCAATTAAGTGTCACTGAACTGGGGCAGTATCCACACTACTGAAATTTCCACCTCCACTGTTGTGCTTTGGTCTGCAGCATTGTGGATTCAGGCACCCTCCTTCCTTGCAGAAATGTTGCAGATCAGTGTTCTGAGTTTTCTGGGGGTTTTTGTGAGCTCTTTTCCATTGCTTTCTTCTTTGTAGGAACATATTTTTGCTTTTCCCCCTTTTTTCTCTTTTTCTTTTGAATGTTTATGTAAAGCACAGCATTGAGTGCCAAGCTCTCTGTGCTGCCTGCAAGAAAACTGAAATGTCTAATCAGCAATATGGACGTGAGGTCCCAGAAGGATTATAACTGTGTCAGTGTGATGCTGCATCAGGGCTAATTAGCTCTGCCTCTCAGACTGAGTAATTAGCTCAGGTATCCTGCTCTGCTGCTATGACAACCAGGCTGTTTCCATTTCTGGAGCTCCCTGGATTTAGAGCTGACTTGAGTATCTGCATGGCTGTCAGCTCGTGCCTTCTGTTATTGATAGAAAACAAACAGAAAGCTCCTCGAGCACTCTGACCTTTCTACATTTTAAAGGCAGAGAGCCATGCTTGTGGAATAAATATTTTTTTTTCCTAACCAGAAGTAATTAGTGGTTGAAACAGCCTCTTGAGCTGTGAATGAAAACCAGCCACTGAGTCCATGGGAGAAAAGAAGCTCTCTTTTGCAGGGGAAAGGGGTCTCACATAATTGAAGAGGAAACTACTTGAATGCTTTCAAGTGTACAGTGCAATTATTCCCATTCCTTCTCTTCCATCCATCTCCTTCCCTCTCATTTATTTTCTGCTGGGTAGCCAGAAACCTGTACATTTTTAAGCAGATTTTCAGAAGTGGTCATTGATGAGCAAATGTTCCAGCTGTTACCTGTTGGCCTGGATTGCTGGTGCTGCTTAAGGCTGTTTTTCTCAGTTGTGAGTAAGCAGAGATCTGTCTATGACTCTTTCCCCAGGGCTTAAAGCCAGAAAGTGGAACTTTTCCTGTGAACCAAACACTTGGGGTTCCACACTCTCTTCCCACTTCATCCTTGAGTGCCTGATTGTTCCTCACCTCTTCTAGATCCTCTGTCAAATTCTGCTTGAATGGTGCAAACTGAGCCAATAAGTGCAGGAGTTCTGAGTTAGCTTGCTCATTTTGGTTTTTATTAATGTTCTATGAGTTTAATTAAGGGCAAACTAATAGATATCTGCTTTGCCAAAGGAAATTGAAGGCTAAAACCAGGAAAAAGCAGCACAGAGTGGCCATTATATGGTCTGGCAAAAGCAGTGAACAAGTAAGTGCTTGCTTTGCTGTTGGAAAGAATTCCAGAAAGCAAATTAGCCAGGAAATAGTGTTATTTACTCTGATTAATAATATTTTAATAGGGGATGTAACATGGTAATTAGAGAAATGTTCTAAAACAATTAGTTGTCCATGGTTTTGTTTTGTGATTGATGGAATCATTGTTCTGTGCAGGTGGATATTATGGACCTCAAAGACAACTTTGGTAAATCTAATTCCCTGCATATATTTAGCAAGGAACTGCAGAGAGTGAGAAATGTTGCTGACTTTGGCATGTATTAAAAAAAGCTTTACCTCTTCAGTCATTCAGTTATTATTAAGAAGTTGGTATCATAAATATTTTGTATTGTGGCCCAATTAGAGAATACTGCAATTCATTGCATTGGAGCTTGTATTTTTATTAAGTGTATGAAGTCTGCTTTCTCACAGTTTCTTCAACAAAATCCCTTTTCAGTGTGTGAATATAGGGGAGAATGTCGCAAAGTAAGAACTAATAGACATTTTGAAAACTTGTGTAGGATTTAAATCATAGCAATGTCAAGGATTTCTGAAGTATTTTGTATGCATAGTATAAAGAAATAAATGCAGCTCAATAACTATAAAGCAGTTAAAAACGTGCCATTAACCACATTCAAAAATGGAAAGATAAGACTGTAGGATGGAAATAGCTTAATTTCATGTGTGGTGTAGCTAAACAAGAGCTGAACTTTGAACTTGTTTCAGAGCCTTGAGGTAATTTTTACAATGTGTTTATTTGAAGTGAAAGCTTACAAAATTCAAACTGAAAATAAGATGCAAATGGCTGGAGTGGAAGGTAAATCAGATTACTGGGCATACATTAAATGTTTCATTAGTTCTTTAAATGAATGTAATAGGGTTAAAAGTTCATATCAGATACTTGACAATTAATATGGTTACATCAAAATCAATTTTTTGTGAGAAAGTACAAATAGTTAATATCTGTTGACGTAGTAGAAATTAAAGCTTTGGTTTTGTTGTGTGTATAGTTTTAAATCAAAAATATTTTTATTATTTCTTCCTGTTTGCTGCTGAATGTATTAGTACTTGTCATCTCATGTACTCTTTCTTCCTTACTATTTCTTTTTTCTCTTCTTTAGCAAAGGTTCTTTGTCTATAAGGAAAGTAATTACAATTTCTTTTCTAATTCTTTTAAGCTCTGCATGTTACTGTCTTCTGGGGATGAGAAGGGTTGATTTTTTTTTTTAAAAAATCCCATCTGAAAGTGTAAAAAAGTGTTGAAGTAGTGCAATACATTTTATAGCCACTTGTGAACTAATGGCATCTCTTTCCCAAAAGATGTATCCTGCTACTTTCAGAAACAAGTGGGAAAAAGCCATAGGAATTTACTTTCAGTGCAGGAGACATGAAGGAAGGGCACACTGGTTTGTGGTTGGAAAATCTGAATGAAATACCTGCTGCTGAGTTCTGACTGCAGTCCAAGGTTTCCCTCTATGAACTGGTAACAGAAGCATCAGTAATTTAAACCAAACAGATTGTTCTTTATTACTTGCTACCTGAATATATCGAACTATTCACATTGCACGTGCAACAGCAGACCAAAAAGGAACTGGCTTAAAATCAGGTAGTAACTAATTTATGGGTATGAATTAATACAAACTTTCAAACAATTTCAAATTATTGAATTAACTAACAGAACTCGTGGTACTAGAATATTTTAGAGCAAATCTATAATGTAAGGAAAGACAAATTAGCTTTGAAATGAATTCTGCACTGCTAGTTGTGTATAATAAGTTAAAATCTCTGCTGAAAATGACAGCACTCCTTGTAAGCCTGGAACAAAGTCTTTGTTCTGCCCCTGTGCACTACTAAACTCAGAGCTTGTAAAATTGTTTTTGGCACTGCTCATTGGAGAAAAATTGTGCAAGGAGTTCAAATACTATTGCCTGTTTTCCACTATATTAATTTAATTACATCCATATTGATCTGGAAAATAGTGCTACTCACGTGTACAGAGGTAAAACTTAAGGAATCTCTCAGTTAGACCGTGCTTTAAATGCTACAGCTTTTCAAGAGAAGAGCAGTAAATATCTCTTGTTGTTAATAATTCCAAATACTTGCTGCCTTACTAGCCAGATCTGTGCCATTTTGTCTTTATTTATGTTCTTTTTCTGTATTATACAAATTTATTACAGGAGGAACACCCTCTGTACTAAGCAGAGGAGTAAAAGCCTTAGTCTGATTTATTTTTGACAGTATTATTCTCAGACTTGTGAACAAATTATGTCAGTGTATGAGTTTGCTAGCTGTGTGTGAGATACATTACTAGATTTACTGTAGATGACAGGTGCTTCCTGACAAAACAAGAACTAATTAGAAAAAGCAACCCAATACTACTAGATCTTAGATCTTTTCTGACTGGATTACAAATTGGAAAAGTACTCATGTCTCTGGCCTTTCCAAAGATGCAAATTCTGCTGAAGGATTAGTCAGACTTTCTACAGACCAAAGGTAGGAATTAAATTGCAAAAATTATATTTCTCTCAGCAAACACCGTAATTATGGTTCTCTCTCCTTTGCATTAATGAAGCCATAGACTTATTTGATTAAGTGCAGGGCTGATACACTGCAGTAATTATTTCTGAAGAGAAGGAGATGGAGATGATAAGCAAGGGTCTGTATCCTAATGAAAAAGTGATATTCTCTGGCACAAAGAAAGTGGTTTGAGCAAATTCAATATTCTGTTAATCTGCAGGCATTCAGTAGTAGCTGGATAGGAAAAAAAACCCAAACAACCTTGGGTTTCAAAGAAGAGACATCCTAAATTGAAAGAAGTAGACTCTGAAGCAGATCCAGTTGTGCTCACATTCCACCACTGCCTACTTCTGTCTTTATTTATGTCAGTATGATGAGATTGCCTCAGTTGTCTTTAACCTGGACCATGACCAGCTGAACCTTACAATTGTTCATGTCCTTTTAACTGGAAGTTACAGCATTTTCTGGCACTGCCAGAGTCAAAGTTATTGCAGGGCAGAATACTGTAAATAGCCTTTACCTTGTCTTTTCCTTATTTGCACGGAGCAGGAAGTGTGGTGGAATGTTTTTGGGTGCCTGGAAGGGTAGGAAGGGTTGTTGTACAAATGTGCTCCCGGATCATGCATGAGCAGCCAGGAGTTCCCTGGCCAGCAGTCTCTGTCCCCTTGTTTAAGGACTGATAAGCCCAGCAGGGCTGAGCCCAGTTCTTGAGTGACTGTCACCAGCTCAGACACAGGTGTAGAGTTTTGCATTTCTTTCTGGTAATGCCAGTAGCTTAAATTTCAGCTTTGAACTGCTGATGTTGGCCCTCTACCTGTAGCATTGGCCCTGGGTGTGAAGGACTGAAGCCTAAAGCACCTCGGGCTGATGAGAACCCTTTTCCCTCAGGAGCAGTCTCTGGCCTCTAATAGGCACTATCCCTTGAGGGAATTGGCTTCTACAAAGTCATTATATTATTTTTTGGAAAATATTTAATGTAGTTTGTCAGATTTACCACAATCTCTTCTCTTTATTTTGTTTATTATTGAAATAAATGTTCTGGGTAACTTAAAAGTTCTTGTGACTTACAAAAAAGGGCCTAGAAATTCTGTCAGCAACTTATGAGAGTGAAAACTAACTGTGTATGTATTTAGTCACATAGATATAGATGTAGTGGAATTTCAGTTTGTGGTGACATAAATAATGACACTTTTCTGTACTGTTGGTTCAAACCTTCTTTGCCCCTCACTTTGATTTTCAGCTTATGTTCAAGTCACTTTAATTAGCCATTCAAAGTGACTTCTTTTTCATTGATGAAGAGGAGGCAGATGTATTTCAAGAAAACAACATATTTTAAGGTTAACAAAGTATTGCTGTTATTCCTGTGTTCTCACAGCCTGCCTTGTAAGCAGCTAGTTTTTTCCTTACGGTGGAGAAGACTGAAAAGTGCAAAACTTAAGACATTGGGTAAGTCTGTTTTCACAGATCTCCATAAAACTAGAAGTCCTTTTTCACAATTAGAGCTGGACTTCAGAACAGTTTTTCTTTCCAGAGTTTTGAATGAAAAGTAGAGAATCTCACCAAATAGAGCATATGTTTCCCATGTAAGTCCTGCTGTAGGCAGTGGCTGTGTGTACCACAGTGTATTTTTAGAGAGCTCCTTTGGTTCCAAGGATATTGCTCACATGACACGTTTGAAGGGACGTCAGCCAGAGTCCTCAAAGTACTCCTTTCAGATTCGTTTGACAACCAAAAAAGGCATGGAATCCCATGCCATCAGGACTGCAACTGTAAATTGGCCTCTGATCTTGAACCTATCTCACTTTTGGAGTCTGAAACTGAATGGCAACAGTCAAGTTGCTCAGTGACCTTTCTACTCTTAACTCCATGTATTGTAACAAGAATTTTGTATT